>OZ012735.1:771435277-771547777 GCA_963859935.3 Lathyrus sativus
GACTGAGATTCAATCTAGGATCGAGCTAGAAAGAAGACTGGTAATCAAGACTCCACCGAGGGAATGATCTCGAAGGGTAAATATCTTATCCTGGTAAGGAAAGATAGCTGAAGTAACCGTCATCCACGAGGATCGAGCTCCGTGGGGAAACTGGAAACACATATGTATTTTATGCTTAGGGCTGACAATCTATTTGGAGAGAATGGACAAGCCCCAGTTACTCGGCGGTAACGACCAATGATGGAGACACAATGAACCTGTGCATGCTAACGCGTATGTTAATGAATATGTTAATATGAATGTATGTTAATGTCTATGTAGTTAAATATGCAAGATGTTATGAAATGAGTATGTAATGAGTATGTGAAATGAATATATGAACTAGGCATGTGATGCTTATGCCCCTGCGTATGCTGACGAAACAGACTAGAGACGGGCCGAGAGATGAAATAAACATCTCGACAGAGATACCCTGCGTTCTCTGCAACCAATACGTCAATCATGGAGGAGAAGGATCAATGGTAGAGCCAAATCTTGGTTTTAAAGTTCTGAATTCTCTGGGGAGAAGGTAATCTGCTTGGGTGCACAGTATCATGTCTTCACATGGGGAGAAAAAAAACCTGAGGGACACTTTCGAGTTACCTAAGAAAAAGTTGTCAGCTTATAGTCTCGCTGGGGACTGTGATGAGGCAATAGCTTGGGAGCCTGTTGCAACACTGAGATTTACTGGGGAACGAAGGCCGACGTGAGTAAAATCCGTCGGGTGCATGAAGAAAAGTTGTGAAACCACATGGCCTTGATCTTGAAGGACCTTATAGTAGTCGCCATTTGTTTCCTTTAAAAACATGGTGCCCCAGGATACTTGCGTTGCGAGGTAGGGTCATCTCAAGAGGATTTTATAGAGAACATGGAGTCTGGTTTCCCCACTGTTTTCAAACTCTTTGAGAGATTTGTCAGGTCTCGACGTAACTGGCACAAATTAATCGTGTTACGATGAAATTTTTGAGAAATAGCTCTTAAGAACTTCAGACTCGCGTTGGTAAGCGAACTGGGAAATCGCCTGCCCCTGTTTAGCAGGATCTTTAAGTTCCATGGGTTATGTCCATATGTAACTCTCTAAGATATCAAGCAAAGTCATCATGCCTGAAATGCTTATCCTGAGCTTGTCAATGTACACATATATTTGTCTTGAATTTTTGTTTTGAAAAAGATATCGCCATAACTTGTGACCGAAATCACTAGTCGGGATATAAGTTTTAATTATAATGCCAACATGAATTTTTTTCTGAGCATAGCTCGTAGGAGTCAGGAAACGTGATCTTGTCGAGTATGCTTTCAACCGAAGTCCTACTTCAATTAGGTCTTTTAAAGGTTGTATCGTGGCTCGGTTCACGGTTTAAGAAACAAAGGATATAGGCTCAAAGTTATACTTGTACCCACCCATTCCTCGTGATGTTCTCCAATCCTATGTCAGTTAACCGGATACGAACGCTCATATCTCAAGCGGATTTGCTATGGTCGATAACTTATCAAGGCTTTGGACATGGCAGTCACTCACCTATTTCTAATGGCAATTGGTCACACGACTTTGTTCTTTATAGGGATTCAAAAACTAATGGTTTATTGCTCTTATTCTCTAACTTTTTCCTGGACAGCGTCTATTGATTTGACTTTGGAGTCCAGCGGGATGCCCCAGTTTTGCCTAAGTCTCCTTCATAGGTTTTGACTTAGCGGGCTCTTATTTTTTTTTTTGAATATTCTTTTATGCACAAGTCGTGTAAATCTTTTGAAAGGCTCGTGACTGCCCCACTCCTTAGGTAACCGAGGGGTAGTCATTGTATTGGACTTCTTAAGATGCTAAGGATAAATTCTCGAAGGTTTGCTCTTCCTTTTTAAGAGTCCAAGCGCTCGATCGGTTTAACTGAAACCTACCCTGCCCCAGGTTAGGATGAAGGTTCTTAAAAAGAAAGAAAAACTCCTACTTCAAGGCTCAAAGGGTTGACTAGGGATTAACATCCTTATATCTCCAGTGCTTGGGATTTGAAACAATGCCTTACATCATCAGCGGGTTTCAATCGAAAGCATACAACAAGAAATCTGACGTTTTGGGTTCGTCATCCTCCTCCCAATTCTCCATCAGAACAAGAGATCGGGTAAAGTTGGCATTGTAATTTATGAAAACGTTTTTTGAATGAGTGAAACGAATGGATTTATTCAAGACAAACATATGCGTTGCATTAATCAAAGATAAACAAGTTCGTGCATGCTAAATATTCTTAATCAAAGAGAAATACATATAAATAAACAAATGAACTGTCGGGAAAATCCTTCTAAACGTTTATGAAATCTTGCATTCAAGCGTAACAGTTTCCTTTGGCGGAGCCTCAATGGAAAGGTCGTCTGGTTTATGATCACTGTGAGTCGTCATGGCTTGCCCCAGTTATGCTGGTCACATCTTCAACAGTTTTCAGTCGTTGCTTCAAAATAACTTTCCCAGATTCTTTGTTGATCCCAGTCATATCATCTTGAGGGTTACTAAAATGAAGCGAGCTAGGCCTTTGAATGATTACTGGATTCGGCTGATTTGCCACAGGAGTAGCATGCTTTGCAGAACTCGAACTCGACAAGTGAGGGACCCCGAGAGGAGTCTCGATCTTCATCTGAGCATCGCTAAAAGACAACTTCTTCGTTTCTAGCAAATTTCTGACAACTTTCTTAAGAGCATAGCAATTCTCTAGATCATGGCCGGGCGCACCCTCATGAAATAAACAATGAGCGGCAGCATTGTATCCTGCAGGTAACGGATTAGGCGGAGGACCCAAAGCACGGGTGGTAACCAGACCTTGTTGTACCAAATGGGAGTATAACTCAGTGAAAGCCATCGGAATTGGAGGACAAGGCTTATACTGACTCTTACGGAGATAAGGAACCTGATCCTGTGATTGCTGGTGAACAGGAGCGTTGGGCACTCGTTGACTGTTGACAGGAACTTGCACGGGCGGATGACCGAAAGGTTGTTGATGAATCGGTGCTTGATATACCGGAGCTGATTGCACAGGCTGGTATGTAGGAAACTGCTGATCGAAAGGAGGTGCAACAGTAGCTACATAGGGTTGTTGGACATATGGAAACAGATAACCTTGAACATAACTCTGCTGATGTTGCCAAGGTTGAGGAGTAGCCATTTTGCGGTTCCTCGAACGTGCAGGTCCTTTACCATGGTCGGAGTTAGGAGTTTTGCACTTTGGAGGGGTAGCTCGTCGAACTGGTTGAGCACTAGGAGGCACCAAACCGGATTGAAGACCGTGAGGAGGTACATTCTCGACAGTAACAGCTGGTTGAGATCCCATAACGATATTAGTAGTCTCAGAAACAACAGTAGACTGAGCATCCACCTTCACACTAAGAGCTCGTAGCATCTCCAAAATCTGCCCTACACTTCCTCGAAGATCTTCGAGTTCATGGCTGACACGGTTGATCTCTTGGTTTTGATCCTCCATTCTTTTGAAGGGTCGTATTGATGCAGAGAACTCAGGGTGACAAAACTGGAAGGTGAGAGAACCGAACATGAGAAAACGGAAGACACATGCAATGCAAGAAAGTATATGATGCTATGATGCAAATGCGAATGAAGATTTCATGGAATTCAAACATTTACGAATGTCGTGGGGTACCAAAAAATTTTTTCCTTGTTTTTCATTTTTATTTTATCCCGCGATATAAATGATGTTTGAATTCATGAAATACAATGAAATGGGATGCTTTATGGATGCCATGCACATGAATACACAAACCCTAGGTTAAAAGTTATGAGTGGAGTTAAGGTCTACCCATCCCCAAAAGGAGTGTACTATAGGTTAGTTGTACCTGCAGAACAAGGTTCTAAAAAGTGCCCAAAGTCATCAGCCCATCTTTCGGATATTATCAACCTTCCAACTGACTCGGGGGTTAATAATATTCTCAAGAGAACCTCTTTTGAGTGTAGTATCGCGTAGCAACCATTGTAGGACTACTCCCACATAGTTCCCGCACTACGTTCTAAATGAGGCCAAGGTGGTGTAAAGGTACTACGGTTCCCAATATCACAGACTCCAATCGACCATGGAAAAAGTTTTCACGATTACTCGTTCAACCGAACCATTTTCGAAAAGGTCTCAACTGAGCGGTGATTCTCGAATCAGCTTGATCGGGATTCAACTCCCTATAAGCCTCATCGAATATATCCCCATCCTATAATAATGTCACTAGTCCGGGCGTAGGACTTATCTCACAGCACAAGGAACAGTCCCACAATCAAAGCACAAATATATACATGCAAATGAATAATAACACAGATAGTAATAAATATGAACAAGTTAGGGATAACCCTCAAAAGTTTAGAAGACTCCCCAGTGAAGTCGCCATTTTCTGTTGCGGTGGAAATAGGATATCAAATTATTAATTAATTTGAATCGCAATTTAATTCACAACCGCTTTTTGATTTATCCGAAGGAAAAGGTCAAAAAGGGAAAACCTAAATATTTTGCGTTGTAAACACAACGCGGGGAAAGATCTAGGGTTCGGGGGTTGGTTAAATTTAGGGAAGGTATTAGCACCCTAAACTTCCGTAGTACTCTACGGGAACCTTTTGTTCAAATGTTTACTATTTGCTTTATTTATTTGCTTAAGGCATATGTACAAAGGATTAAAAGTGAGAAAGGAGACCTAAGGGGTTAATTCTAAGTTTACTCGGCAAGACATCGCATCTTGTGCCTACGTATCCTTACGGGAATGGAATCAGAGTAATCGTAGTTCCCCTCAAAAGGGAGGTTAGAGACTTCTTGACTGTGGTCAAGGTCTCAAGGGGAATAAACATGTCTTAAGGACACGCTTACATGGAGTGTAGAAACTCCAAATCTCTATGTTGAATTGTTAAGTTGTAATTAGGGTTAAATTAGGTTAGGGATTCCACGGCGGGAAACCCTAAAATGAGCGCGGCGGCTCTTTGACCTAATGCTAGGGGTAAAATGGTAATTTTGCCTGCGGCGAGGTATTTGTGAAAATTAGGGTTTGTAAGAGTTGTAAGGGTTTGAAGTTGAGGACTATTGGCGCGGCGACCAAAAGCTAGACCTAACCTTCGGATGTGTGTGATATGACAGGAATATTGATGAATGTGGGATAAATTGAATCATGCAAACGGAAAATAATGACCTAATTTAACTATGCAAGCAGAAATTTAAAGGGCAGTAATTAAAGCGCGATTATTAGGATTCGCGAGGTTACAACCGAGAAACATATACAATATGATAATGAACTTTGAGTGAAAAAATAAGACGAAATAAATAACGTAAACGTAATGAGCTGCAAAATGAACAAACGACGTTAGGGCAGAGTTAGGCGGCAATCAAATGAATTATGAGACTGTTGCACCCTAAAATTTGCCCAACCTTATTCCTTGGTTTATGTTTCAATGTCATTAGCATTTGCATATAGAGTCATGTACATAGACTAACCATCTGCATAGCATAAGCATAGCAAGTCATTCAACAGGGGACCAATCATTATCTTCATCTCTAGAAGCCTATCAAGAGGTTATTATCCCAATTCAACCTCACTCAAGTCATCAGGAAAGAATTTGAAAGCAAAGAGTTCAGCAGATCAAGCCTTGAGTCCATCTCCTAGCTGAGGGTATCTGAGGGTCAACAAGAGGGTTGTGAGCTGTGAGTTGAAGGCATGGAGAGTATCTAGACATTATTAGAGACTTAGACAGTCATTTGGAGAAGGAGACAAGTCATTGATGAGAGCACAAGAGCTACAGTTGAAGACAGTCAACTAGGGTTTCATCTGGGTCAACCCTAGGTCAACCCTAGGTCAATTGACTGATTTAAAGGGCATCCAAGTCTATTGGAGAGATGTGGGGTTCATCATTTGACATATGAAGAAGGATATGGAGATATGACAAGGAGAATTCAAGAGAAATCAAGGAGAAGAGGAGTTACTAAATTAGGGTTTCTCTGTAAAATCCCCTAGTTTAGGCCAAATTTCCAAGCAAGGTAAGTCAAAATGCTAGCTTCAAATGGCTTCTTGGCCAACATGAAACTTGTAGAGGATCTCAAGACCTTTAATTTGAGTGGTGGAAGACCTCAAGGAGATTTATAGAACTCAAGTTATGGTCCTTACAAGTTACAGGTCATCTGGGGTGTCTGAATTTTTGTCTGTGAAAGTGACTTGACTTCCAAGCAATTTTTACCCCTCAAGGAGATTTCAAATGAATTCTTGGTCAACATAAGATTTGTTCCTCATTGTCTTAGCTTTCTAGAATGGTATGGCATGCCTTCATGTGATGTGTGGAACTCAACTTATGGTCTTGGCAAGCAAAGGGTATTTTGGGCATTTGTGAATTACAGGTCATTTTAACCTATGTCCAAAACTCATACAAGGAGGCCTCAAATGAAAAAACTTACAACATCAAACTTGCTCCAAATGGGATTTTAAGTCTAGAAAGAAGGTCACAAATTATTGGAGAAGCTCATAACATGAAGTTGCATAATTGGTCAAAATATGAACTAAAATGGCTTATAATTCAAAGAAATTCAAAGTGAAAAATGGTTTGGGAGATTTACAAGTCCAAATGGAGACTTCCAATATATGATTTTGAATGGAAAAGCAATTCTAAGAACAATGGTTCAAACACTTTTTTGAGTTTAGAAGGAAAAAAGGAAGTTATCTTTGGTTACTTGTAATTGAAGAAACATGACCAAAATGGATCAAAGTTGGAAAACAAGGGAATGTGCAAGATGGATCTAGAATGTTCATATGAGGTCTATATAAGCATGAAATGAGAATTTAGCAAGGGTTGGCTTCATTTGCACCAAGAATTTCACAAAACTTTCTCATTCTTTCTCTTTGAAGTTTCATTCCAATCTCACAAAACCTTCACCAATTCTCATCCACACCAATTCAATCTTGTTCAATCATCATCATAGATCATAATTCCATCAAGAATCAAGTGTGAATCATCCATTCTCGAGCACTTTCTTCATCAACATCAAAATTGAAGTTGCAAGTGGATAGCACAATTCAAGCCAAATCTCACTCAAGTGTTGCATACAAAATTGAGTACTGAGTTTGTGGATCAAGATCCAAGTCTCAAAAGCTTCAGATCCTCAATCTTCCATAGCTGTTTTCAAGCTTTTGCACCAGGTATGTTTTCATTCGATTTGCTTGATTCAGTTAGTTAGGCATGATTTTATTAGTTTAGACATGATGTAGAAGGTTAGTAGAGCAGTTAGGGTGAATTTGGAATGATTTGGTGATGTTTGTTAGCAGGTGTAAAAAACCGTTAGGGTTTAAATCTCTTAGGTTAGTGCATTAGAATGTTAGGTTGATAGCGCAGATTAATTACCATTATGCATAGATTAGGTTAGTGCAAGTTTGAGGGAGAATTGTGTTGATGCATATCAGTGTACTTCCATGGTGACCAGAGTTTGATACCATCGGGTTGAATGATTTATTGAGTTTCAGACTGAATTAAGATCATAGGATTGTAGAGGAAGAGATCCTGAGCAACTTTCATGTTTATGGCATGTTGATTCGTGGCCTGGAGATGGAGAACAGTTGGGTGGAATGTTGCTCGTGCATGAGCTTTCATGGAATCCAAACCCTAATTCTCAGAACCAAGGAAGAAGACACAATCGTGTCCGTTCATCTCATGGTAGACCTTTGACCTGGAGAGTGATCCTGTGGCCATTATTCAATTCAGAGTTTGGAGGGAATTGACCTGGGTGCCAAAACGCACCGTTTCATTAATTGAAACGGGCGGGCCTCAGGATGTTATGCTATCCCCACCCCCAATGTTAAGCCCAACTCAGATATGAACGTGATTTTACTGCTTCTCTCACCCCCCAGCGCTCTTTTATTGTTACTCTAATTCTGAAGTGAAGCTGGGCCTTAACCAAATGCTAAGCGCACCCCCTATTATTGGCCCATCCTGGATATGAACTGCACGTGGTTTCTATTAGTACCCCCCATCAATTTTAATTCAATTCATTTTTTTTCCATTTTTATTTTTACCAATTTTCATTAATTCATAATAAATGCATAAAAATTCATTTTTAATCCATTCTTTTTACAATATTTTCTTTAGGATGTGTAGAATATTATAGAAAAATAAAATTGCATTTTTATTTTCATTTCATATTTTTTTCATATTTTCTAAATAAATGTCATATTAAATAGAGTCATTTCGTGCATCATTTTAATAATTTTTGTTCTATTACATGCTTTCACATTTTTTGTTCATTCTTTTTATATTGTTTAGATTAGATATTGAACTTGTAGAAATATTTTAGTTCCCATTTTTAGAGATTAATTTTAGGTGATTAAAATAGGTTTGAACATCATGAACAAAACTAGGGTTTTAGGTGACAACTTAAGAAGCTTGATTTCATTTCCCTTAGGACTTAGGATTTAATTAGATTAGTTATGGGACTATAGGGGCTATGGGTAGCTATTAGATCCCTTAGAGAAAAATCAGGATTCCCCTACTGCTATTACTGTACTGTATATATCTGATTGACTGGTGTGGTGTGCCCTCTGGGGATTATTGCTTGATTGTTTGGGTATTGGGTTTGTCTGGGGACTTGGGAGAGCTGAAGACTTGAGGAGATGAAGACCATTGGAGAGCCAGAGATTGAAGATCAACTGCCAGAGTTGGAAAGGAGGTTCTTGCTAGCAGCTGCTGAGGAGACTAGGGTTTAGGAGCTAGGCAGAGCTCTAGATTAGAAAGCTTGTTTCTCAAACATGGAATGCCTTGTCTGCATCCATCCTTTCTCTATGATTCAAAGTCTATTTCAAATATCCACCTCCTTCCTTTGGAAGGATCAGTGAATGTATTTGGAAGATAGAACTTTTGAGAGAAACCTGTCTGTATAATGTTAACAGTTAATGAGCCACCCTTGGTAGGCAATTTACTGTTTAACATTCCTCTCCTCTTGTTGACTGATGTTCATCCCTGAAGATTGGAGACTTGAAGAAAAGCCATTGCTTATAGAAGACTGATGATCAAAGCCCTTGCCTGAAGGCCATGAAGATGGAGATTGATGCTTGTTGAAGCCTGTAGCTGATTGGAGATTACTTGAAGCTAGATGTTGATTCAGAGCTGCTGATGCTGTTTCTTTTGCTGTTGTATTTCATTGCTGATGTATTGTTTGGATTTCCTGGTTGTATTGTTTGCTGGTTACCCTGTTGGGTTGAAAGTGAAGTCTGTTCACTTTTGCCTATTGTTTTCTAGGTTCGAGGTTGAGTGGGACTCCCTTGCCTCGCTTGTACTGTTGCATCCATGCATTTTACTGCTTTACTGTATATATCTGGTATTGTTTCTGTTTCTGCCTATCCCGTAGGATCTCTGTTTCTCTCTGTGCAAGAGAGGAGCATGATAGACACTAGGTCTTAACCCATGCATGATAACATTAGGTTAGTTTGTTTCCCTTCGCAACCGTAGGTTAGAGTTCTATCTCTTTCTTTCTCAAAACAAACAGAAAAACACATAAAGATTTCAAACACAATAAAAGACACTTCTTCCGTAAAAGAATGTGAACTCATCAAAACGTCATTTTTGTCCGCTTGGACCGCTAATCAGAAAACCTTTTTTCAGAAAGAATAAAATCAACCAAGACAAGCTTGTGTCTTCCGTGGCCCGAACTACGTTTGCTCTGATCTTTCATGCCGTGTGAAAGTACGTAGGCATAGGATGCGATATCCTAGCGAGCAACCTTCCCCTCCTTTCCCGTAGGTAGGCGAACTACGTTGACTCTGATTTCTCGTTCCAGTCGAGAATACGTAGGCATAAAGTGCGATACTTTGCCGAGTCATTTTTATTTTCATTTTATTTTCTTTTTAACCCCTGACCTATAGAGTAGATAGAATAACAATCCATACCCGAAAACAAGCGTGGATCCCGTCGAGTACGACGGACGTGAGGGGTGCTAATACCTTCCCCTTGCGTAACCGACTCCCGAACCCAGGTTTTGGTTGCGATAACCATACCTTTCCCATGTTGTGCGAGGTTTACTCTGAGCGTTCCCTTTCCCTCCCGTGGGATAAATAACGCACGGTGGCGACTCTTCTGTTCAGCCGGCGCCGATTTTCGCAGTAGCGACAGCTGGCGACTCTGCTGGGGATCCAACGTCCCCTGGCTGCTAAGAACTGCGATGGTTCTTATGCATTTGGGATCCAACGTCCCTTTGAGCGAGTCAATCCTAGCGCTTGTTTTCCCGTCGAGGATTTTGTATGGAGTTATTGTATATTTCTAACCTTGTATTTTCAGCTTTGTATATTGATTATTATTGCTGTATTTGGGGTGTGACGGGTGTTCTGATATTGAGAGATAAGCCGGACCTGGGCTTGAGTGCACCTAGAATTAGCGTAGAAAGTAGTGGGCGCGTGCCGGCTTTGCTTGCATTAGTGTCTCATGAAATCTACACTCGGACGAGGTTCTTCTGGTTGGCTTCTTTTTCTACCCTTTGGGTCGAAGGGGTTGTTGGTCAGCTGAATTGTCGACTCCGGGAACCGATCATTTGGAAGTTGGCTGAGTGAGGCCTCTTCAGGAATTGATGATGCCACTCCTTCTGGGAATCGTATCATCAACCCTGAAAGTCTGTGACGCCGACGACCGCATAGGATGCCGTACCTTGTGCCAGTTATAGGGCCACCCACCTGTGAGGGGATTCAGGGTTATGCAGGTAACTAGACCTCCAGACTACCGGTTATTTCTTGATCAGAGATCCTGGTTATTTATGGAGAGTTCTGAGGTCTGTCAGAGACCAATTAGAGATGAGTTTTGAGGTCTGTCAGAGACCAGTTGGAGAGTTCTGAGGTCTGTCAGAGACCAATTATAGAGGTGATTTGAGGTCTATCAGAGACCAGTGGGAATTATGGTTTGAGGTCTGTCAGAGACCAGTATTGGAGTTTTATTTTGGGTCTATCTGAGACCAGGGTTTGATGACTTCTGGATGGTCTATCTGAGACCTTTCTTGATTGGGTTTAGGCTATTCAGCTGCAGCTTTGGCCCCTGTTGCATGCATTGCATTGCCTGCATATCCATTATCATTTGCATTTCACTAACGTGTGTCTGTGCTGCAGGTGCATTTGCATTTCCCTAAGTTCTAGTGCCCGGATTTCTGAGTATTGATTATGGCTGGTTTGAGGAAAACGGTTGCGTATAAGCTGCCTTCGCCTGATATTACTTCTTTGCTTGGTCTGATATCTCTTGCTGATGAAGAGGTTAGGAGAAGCTTCAGAATGAGCCATGGGAGGTTACTGAGACTAGTCTGCAAGCCCACTGCTGATGAGATGAACGGGCTATACACCTTGATGCAGTTCTATGATCCCGCATTGAGATGCTTCACTTTTGCTGACTTTATTCTAGGGCCGACCATTGAGGAGTATGTGGAGTTTACTGAGCTTCCCGTGCAGAACAAGGTTCCCTTTGTTCACTCTGCTGCTGAGCCCAAGTTGGAGGACTTAGCCAAAGCCTTGCATATGAACGCTGCAGATCTGTTATTGACTTCTTGGCTTGGGGTTCCTGGTTTCTCTCTTGATTTCTTAGTCGCCAAAGCTCGAGAATACGCCAAGAACGGTTGTTGGGTGGTTTTCAATGCCATTCTGGCTTTATGCATTTATGGAATCGTGCTGTTTCCTAACTTGCCCAACTTTGTGGATTTGGATGCTTTCTATCTGTTTGCTGCAGGCAACCCAGTGCCAACTTTGATTGGAGACTTCTATCACTCATTGCACTACAAGAACGAGAACCGAAGAGGAAAGGTTGTGTACTGCTGTGCTCCTCTGTTGAATATGTGGTTCAAAAGTCATCTTCCCACAAAGGGACCATTTGTAGATAGTGCAACCTCAGCCAGTTGGTCAGAACGCCTGATGAGGCTATCTTCCGAAGACGTTGTGTGGTTTGATCGAGATTTGTTGGGATCCGAGCTCATCTTCAGTTGTTCTGGGTACCCTAATGTGCCGCTGATTGGAAGGAAAGGGTGTATCAACTACAACCCATCTCTATTCATTCGCCAGTTCGGATATGCACTGAAGAATCCACCTCAGGAGGAAGAAGTACAGGAATCTCTGTACTTCACTGGAGATGTGAAGGGGGAATTATTAGCCAAGTTGCAGCATGCCTGGACGCGTATTAACCGCAAAGGGAAGCCGTTGTTAGGAAAGAACGATTGCCAGGCCTATGAACCTTATAAAGTTTGGATTCGGGAGAGGGCTAGTCAGTTGAGGATGCCGTTTCCAGATGCACCAATTCTTGTTCCCGTTCCGGTAGCAGAGCCGACTACTGTTTCCAGGGAAGTCTATGAACAAGTTGTGAAGGAGAAAGAAGCCTTGATGAAGGTTAATGAAGGGTTAGAGCAAGAGTTAGCCCAAGTACGCAGTGAGAAAAACAAGGCCGTATATGCTTTCCAACAACAGATCGAGCTGGTAAACAGGTTAGGGGCTGAGTTGACTGAGGAGAAGAAAAAGCGCGAATGTCTGGGGCAAGAGTTCAGAAGTTCCCATGACATGCTGGAATCAAAAAAGAAAGCGCTCGACGCAGCACACCGAGAGATATCCTCTTGCAATAGGACTTGGAACGCCACACTCACTAACAACAAGAAGAGGGAAGATAAGCTAAAGCAGCAAATTTCCGACCTCGAAGAGAAGTTGAAGTCTAGCATCAAGAAGTGTGAGGAGGAAGTGATGAACCGGTATAGTGTCCAGCATGCACTGAACAAGGCAATCAAGTCCAGAGATGAAGCGGTGTCTCAGAAGCGAAAGCTAGAAGATTGCTTCGGAGAAGCAACATGGGAAGAAACTGCTGAAGACGTACGCCGTGTCCTTAAAAGGAGAAACCAGCTGGTCGAAGGGCTGCTTGATCGACCAAGCCATCCGGAGACCAAGAAGTTGATAGAGGAGTACCAGACTTTTGGGAGGATTTGATCATTTCATGTAGTAGCTTGTATGCTTTATTTGCATAGTGCTGACCATCACCAGGATTGTTGGTTGAGGTCATGCCTTCTTTGTACTCTCGGTGATATTGTACCCTGGGATTATTGATTCTCTCAGCAATATATGAGGCGTTCTATGATTCAGCTCTGATATTCCTATTGTCAACACTGTCACTGCACTAGCACCTTCGCACTAGAACTGGGGGAATGAATTTCCCTAAGGCACAGACACATTGCATTGCATTCATGTTCATATTGCATTACAGGTAATTATTAAATTGTATCTCATCTCCTGTATCCACCAGGTCTTCCAAGATTAGCGACCGAAGAATTCCCTGGCAGCAAGGAAGTCATGAGTCAGGATCCGACCGAGACGCAAGACGTGCGCGACCACATAACACGGATCATACGGGTAATGGAGGCCATGGCCGAGAGTCAGAAGCAGTTGCAGGATACGGTGCAGCCTCTGATGGCACGGGCTAATGATAGAGCTGCCGACTTTGCTCAGCTAGAGAATCAAGGTTTTCTCCCAGGCCGCATACGCCACCTTGTGGGGGTAGCCATCAAACAGGTTCAAGCAGAATTAACGGATGTTCGAGGCCAGCTGGGGCAGTTCACGAAAGATGTGCAAGAGTTGCGCTCGAATCAAGAGACGCTAGAAGAAGAGAACTGCCGACTGAAGGCACAGATAGGGTTGATGGCTGAAGTATTAAGGAACGTACTCAGGAGAGAAGGAGGGCAAATGTCGGAAGACGCGGCTGGATTATCTGTTCCTCAGGGGTCTGAAGAACCATTACCCACGCAGGATAGGCTTAAGAGACACTCCCCACGGTTCGAAGCTCAGAATTCTCCTCGTCAGCAGTCGCAATTGGTTTTGCAGGATAACCCAAGAAGGTGTGGTAAGAGGATGAGATCTTCTAACAGAGTATTTGATGAGATCCCTGTGGATCATGATCAGCTGGTGCAACTCTTGTTCCAACTTCAACTGGCTGAGCCCCGCATTTTGGTTCCACTGACAGGGCAGCCACCGCCAGACTATGACCTGAACGCCCATTGTGCCTTCCACTCCGGAGCACCGGGGCATAACATTGCAAACTGCAAAGCTTTTAAGCATAAGATTCAAGATTTGCTGGATGGGAAAATAATTGAGTTTGTACCAGGGGGCATAAAAGTTGCAGGGACTGATATTCCCATTTCTCCGCCAGAGGTTGCAGACGAATCGAGAAATATCCCAGAACCACTGGAAGCTGAGTCTCCATGTCCACAACAGCTGCCGATGCCAGGGTTGAATTTAAGGATGATAACGCGTGAGCCCAAGGAATCGTCCGAGCAAAGCCAGCAGCATACGAGAGGCCAGTACCCAGCTCAACAAAGGATTCGGGGAAAGAAGCCGAGGAGGGTGTTTGAGAAGCCTCCCTTAACATACGCAGATTTGTTACAGACACTACTAAGATTGAACTTGGTGGAGAAAAGAACTCTGGCGCCAATAACCGGCACTCCGCCGGATGGCTATGATGCGAGCAGGCACTGTGAATTCCACTCCGGGGCTCCCGGACATGATATTGAAGGTTGTCACGCGTTCAAGCATACCGTCCAAGATTTAATCGACAGCAGGGTCATTAACTTCTCCGATAGGGTCCCCAAGGTGGTGCAAAGCCATAAACAAGCAAAAGCCGGGGTGATGAAAAGGTTTCCCAGATTTGATCGGGCCGGTGAAAGAAGATCGAGACAGCAGTAGACTACCCCTGATGATAGCTTCTGAGGATGATTGACTCACCAATAAGTCAGAGTGCAGGGAGTCCAGTTCTGAGACGCCGACATTTTTCATGTTATCTTGTTCATGTCCTCGCATTTGTAGTTTCTTTTCTGTGTAATTGCAAATTTCGCTCTTAAAACTTGTTGTTTTTTCAATTGATATTGATAAACGAAATGAATATGCATGTTTTGAATTAATCCAGTCGTGTTCACTCTTTGTTTTTCTTTAATGCTTAATGCTTGTGTTAGCAGGAATCTGGGGAGGATGACGAAAACAGATGACGAATAATATTTGGATTGCAAGCTTTTGGATAAAGAACCTGTTGATGAGATACAGGCATTGTTTCAATCCCTAAACACCGGAGATATAAGGAAGATAATCCCTTGATAACCCCTTTGAGCCGGTAGTAGGAGTTTCTTTTGAAAATGAAAAACCCTAAATCTTAACCTGGGGCAGGGTAGGTGTCAGTTAGTTTGACCAAGCGTTCGAATTACGAAAGGAGTGTCCGTTTGAGGATAAATCACACTTGTATAGGTCGTGCCCAAAGAAACGCAATGGTTAAACCGTGCCGACAAAGAGTGAAACAGTCACAAGAAGTCAGACAAACCAGTGTCACACGACTTGTTCAAAAAAAAAAAAAAGAACGAAAAGCAAAAAGAATCAAAAGCCCGCTAAGTCAAAACTTGAAAACAAGCGACTTAGGCAAAAATTAGGGCATCCCGCTGGACTAAAAAAAAAAAAAAAACAAAAGATACTCAGTCCAGGCAAAAGTTAGGGAACGAAAAAACGAAAGGCGAAAAGGATTGTCAAAGAAAAGAACAAATCCTCGAAAAGGACAAAAGTCGTGTGATTCTAGGTACCCAAAGACGAAAAGCAAATGACTGTCACTCAAAAACAAAAAATGTGTGGTATCCTGAACCATCACTCCTATCATTCCACCTCTAATAGGTGAACGCTGAAGTCAGATTAGCTGAACATAGGATTGGAGAACATCACGAAGAATGGGTGGGTCAAAATAAATTTTGAGCCTATATCTTTCCTTGTTAACCGTGAACCTGACCACGTTACAACCCGCAAAAGTCCTAATTGAAACAGGTTTTGTCCGAGGGCATACGTCAGTAAAGATCTCGTCGATTCTGACTCCTAAAAGGGTTCCTCTTACCAGCTTTCATATTGACATTTTGATAATTGATTCATTATATGTCACAAAACTTTTTAGTGAACAGACTTGGATTTTGAAACTGTCATATGCATTGCGTTTAATATATCTTTTATGCAGAACAACTTGTGTTACTTGCGAGTAAGCGCATGCCGACAGAAAAGATTCCTACAGTGGAAGGTATGATCAGGATAAAATGCAGAATGCCCAAATATTTCGTGAACTGGGGCAAGCTATACTGATTAATTCAGGTAGAGTCAGTTATCCTAGAATCAGTAAATCCGGGGCAGTCAGGTCAAGATTTGGCAAATCTCTCATAGCTATGGGCAGTACTCCACGACGCAGTCGATCGGAGTCAAAGATTGTTGCGAGACCGGGGCATGTCACCCTAGAAGCACGAAAGTTATGTTTTTGAAACACCCCTTCGAGGTCCGAAATGTGGAAGTCGTCCATGTCTGGTTGTCAAGATACAAGGACTGGAGGGTCCATTCCAAAATGGTTGCAGATTCAGGGGCAAGCTATACAAAATACAGACTGGGGGCACGTTAGTATCCCCGAAGCGGAGTTCTCTCCGGTCAGCAAGTGTTCTTTCCTTCCAGTGGAACTCGAAGATCAAGACTCTCCAAAGCATAGTTGATGGTGGGTCCTGTCATTTATTTTGGCAGAGATACTGTGTGATATCGGTTCACGTTCCAGCAGAAAGTCCGATCGAACTATGCACATCTGCTATTCCCCAGCAAAGTTGTATTCCCCAGCAGGGGGTTACTTCAACAAGGTGTTTGGATTGAGTTCCCAATTTCCCAGCAGGGTTGACTTCATCCTCCCGGCATTTATTTTGCTGGAATAATTCTGTAGCATCTGGCTATCCCCGGCGGAGTCGGCATTACCCTTCCAGCATTTATTTTGCTGAAGCAGTTTATGCACTCTAGCAGTTCAGATGGGGAGAGCTCTCGCTCAGACGAATTACCAAACATTCAAGATCTCGGCATGAGACATCCAATGATAATGTCAGTTTCGGCTGTATTCCCCACAGAATTAGCATGATGAGATTCTCTGTGTCTCCAGCAGAGTCATTTATGCAAACGTCTCTTATTTTCCCCCACAGAGTCAGCAGGATGAGATTCTCTTTGTCTCTAACAGGGTCATTTATGCAAATGTCTTTTATTTTCCCCACCAGAGTTGCCAGGATAAGTGTCTCCTTATCCCCAAGCAGAGTTTGTGTGTTATCAACGGGTTCCATGAATCAGAATTTCAGAGGCTACCGCCGGTTATCAGAACAGGCGTCCGGTAGTTTGGTTTCCAAATATCCCCGGTAGAGTCCATTTTAAAGTCGCTGTCACGTCAGTGCTAAGAAGTTTGTGGGTTGGGATCAATGGAGAACTAGGTCCTGACATGGACAAGATTTATTCTCTCAGCAGAAAAGATGTAGTCCTTACGTGGACAAATCAAGATGAGATCAGTGTCCTGACGTGGACAAATCAAAGAGATTATTATTCCTAACGTGGAGAAGTGGGTCCTAACGTGGACGATGTAGTCCTTACGCGGACATATCAAATTGGATTCCTTACGTGGAAAGAGATGATTCCTTACGTGGAAAAAGATAGTTTCCTTATGTGGAAATGACAACATTCCTGACGTGGAAAGATTGGAGTCCTTACGCGGACAGATTCAAATGGTGTTCCTGACGTGGAAAGGTGGGTCCTAACGTGGACGATGTTCTCCTTACGTGGAAAGGCAATGTTTCCTTACGTGGAAAAAAGTTGGTTTCCTTACGTGGAAAGACAAATTTATTCCTTACGTGGAAAAAAGTTGGTTTCCTTACGTGGAAAGACAAATTTATTCCTTACGTGGAAAAAAGTTGGTATTCCTTACGCGGAAAGATTGAGTCCTTACGCGGACATATCGAAATGGATTCCTTACGGGGAAACAAGTGCATTCCTAACGTGGAAGAGTTTAGTCCTGACGCGGACAGATCCAGACGAAGTCTTATTCCTTACGTGGAAAAATGATGATTCCTTACGTGGAAAGATTGGAGTCCTTACGGGGACAGAGAAAGTGATGACTCCTTACGTGGAAAGATTGAGTCCATACGCGGACATATCAAAAGTTATTCCTTACGTGGATAAGAGCATTCCTTACGTGGAATAGAAGTTATTCCTAACGTGGAAAAAGAGGAAGTATTCCTAACGTGGAAAGAAAGCGTGTTCCTTACGTGGAAGAGAAAGAAAAGTTTCAGTTCCTTACGTGGAAAGATTGAAATTCCTTACGTGGAAAGAGAAAATGATTCCTTACGTGGAAAAGAGACGGAAATTCCTAACGCGGAAAAGATTGAGTCCATACGCGGACATATCAGGAGAGGATTCCTTACGTGGGAAGAGGTGATTCCTAACATGGAAAAAGTGGAGTCCTTACGCGGACAGATTAAGATGGCATTCCTTACGTGGAAAAATGTAGTCCTGACGCGGACATATCGGAAAGTCGGTATTCCTTACGTGGAAAGATCAGAGTCCTTACGCGGACATATCAAGAACATTCCTTACGTGGAAGGAGGAAAAAGGTTTCCTTACGTGGAAAGACGAGTTTACTCCTTACGTGGAAAGATTAAGTCCTCACGCGGACATATCAAGATTGATTCCTGACGTGGAAAGAAAGAGATTATTCCTGACGTGGAAGAGTTTAGTCCTGACGCGGACAGATCAAAGAAGATGTTCCTATCGTGGAAAGACAAATTTATTCCTTACGTGGAAAAAAATTGGGTTCCTTACGTGGACAGATGCAAGAAAAGTTGAGTCCTGACGTGGACAGGTTCAGAACCAAAGTTGAATTCCTTACGCGGAAAGATTGAAGTCCTGACGCGGACATGTCAAATGATATTGGAGTCCTTACGTGGACAGATTGATATAGTTCTCCTTACGCGGAAAGAGGATTGCTTCCTGACGTGGAAAGATGAAAGGGTTAGTCCTGACGTGGACAGACGCAGAAGAGATGATTCCTAACGTGGACAAGTGTTACTCCTAACGTGGAAGTATGCTATTCCTAACGTGGACGATTCAGTTTATGGAAATGCAGACAAATTATCCCCAGCGGAGTTGCCGAGATTTTTCTGGGTTAACAGCAGGTGGAGTCCTAACGTGGACAGGGTTTAATTGAGATTTCTTCGTATGGATGACAGACGGAGTCCTAACGTGGACAAGCAAGCAATCTGTTATGACAGAATCCTCTTCAGAACGATGAAGACAAACCCCAGCACATTCGCACGAGATCAGTGGGTTGCTGTAACAGTCAGATTCAGCTGATGAATGTCGTTCCCCAAGCAGGAGCGCAATTTGGTTTTGCGGTTGGCAAATTTCTGGTTTCACTAGTATTCAATCGTCTCGTACCACGAATTTCTGAAGGCTCCGGGATCTTCACCCAATCGGGTCCAAGTCGCTTGAATAGGGGCAGCTGTTGCACCCTAAAATTTGCCCAACCTTATTCCTTGGTTTATGTTTCAATGTCATTAGCATTTGCATATAGAGTCATGTACATAGACTAACCATCTGCATAGCATAAGCATAGCAAGTCATTCAACAGGGGACCAATCATTATCTTCATCTCTAGAAGCCTATCAAGAGGTTATTATCCCAATTCAACCTCACTCAAGTCATCAGGAAAGAATTTGAAAGCAAAGAGTTCAGCAGATCAAGCCTTGAGTCCATCTCCTAGCTGAGGGTATCTGAGGGTCAACAAGAGGGTTGTGAGCTGTGAGTTGAAGGCATGGAGAGTATCTAGACATTATTAGAGACTTAGACAGTCATTTGGAGAAGGAGACAAGTCATTGATGAGAGCACAAGAGCTACAGTTGAAGACAGTCAACTAGGGTTTCATCTGGGTCAACCCTAGGTCAACCCTAGGTCAATTGACTGATTTAAAGGGCATCCAAGTCTATTGGAGAGATGTGGGGTTCATCATTTGACATATGAAGAAGGATATGGAGATATGACAAGGAGAATTCAAGAGAAATCAAGGAGAAGAGGAGTTACTAAATTAGGGTTTCTCTGTAAAATCCCCTAGTTTAGGCCAAATTTCCAAGCAAGGTAAGTCAAAATGCTAGCTTCAAATGGCTTCTTGGCCAACATGAAACTTGTAGAGGATCTCAAGACCTTTAATTTGAGTGGTGGAAGACCTCAAGGAGATTTATAGAACTCAAGTTATGGTCCTTACAAGTTACAGGTCATCTGGGGTGTCTGAATTTTTGTCTGTGAAAGTGACTTGACTTCCAAGCAATTTTTACCCCTCAAGGAGATTTCAAATGAATTCTTGGTCAACATAAGATTTGTTCCTCATTGTCTTAGCTTTCTAGAATGGTATGGCATGCCTTCATGTGATGTGTGGAACTCAACTTATGGTCTTGGCAAGCAAAGGGTATTTTGGGCATTTGTGAATTACAGGTCATTTTAACCTATGTCCAAAACTCATACAAGGAGGCCTCAAATGAAAAAACTTACAACATCAAACTTGCTCCAAATGGGATTTTAAGTCTAGAAAGAAGGTCACAAATTATTGGAGAAGCTCATAACATGAAGTTGCATAATTGGTCAAAATATGAACTAAAATGGCTTATAATTCAAAGAAATTCAAAGTGAAAAATGGTTTGGGAGATTTACAAGTCCAAATGGAGACTTCCAATATATGATTTTGAATGGAAAAGCAATTCTAAGAACAATGGTTCAAACACTTTTTTGAGTTTAGAAGGAAAAAAGGAAGTTATCTTTGGTTACTTGTAATTGAAGAAACATGACCAAAATGGATCAAAGTTGGAAAACAAGGGAATGTGCAAGATGGATCTAGAATGTTCATATGAGGTCTATATAAGCATGAAATGAGAATTTAGCAAGGGTTGGCTTCATTTGCACCAAGAATTTCACAAAACTTTCTCATTCTTTCTCTTTGAAGTTTCATTCCAATCTCACAAAACCTTCACCAATTCTCATCCACACCAATTCAATCTTGTTCAATCATCATCATAGATCATAATTCCATCAAGAATCAAGTGTGAATCATCCATTCTCGAGCACTTTCTTCATCAACATCAAAATTGAAGTTGCAAGTGGATAGCACAATTCAAGCCAAATCTCACTCAAGTGTTGCATACAGAATTGAGTACTGAGTTTGTGGATCAAGATCCAAGTCTCAAAAGCTTCAGATCCTCAATCTTCCATAGCTGTTTTCAAGCTTTTGCACCAGGTATGTTTTCATTCGATTTGCTTGATTCAGTTAGTTAGGCATGATTTTATTAGTTTAGACATGATGTAGAAGGTTAGTAGAGCAGTTAGGGTGAATTTGGAATGATTTGGTGATGTTTGTTAGCAGGTGTAAAAAACCGTTAGGGTTTAAATCTCTTAGGTTAGTGCATTAGAATGTTAGGTTGATAGCGCAGATTAATTACCATTATGCATAGATTAGGTTAGTGCAAGTTTGAGGGAGAATTGTGTTGATGCATATCAGTGTACTTCCATGGTGACCAGAGTTTGATACCATCGGGTTGAATGATTTATTGAGTTTCAGACTGAATTAAGATCATAGGATTGTAGAGGAAGAGATCCTGAGCAACTTTCATGTTTATGGCATGTTGATTCGTGGCCTGGAGATGGAGAACAGTTGGGTGGAATGTTGCTCGTGCATGAGCTTTCATGGAATCCAAACCCTAATTCTCAGAACCAAGGAAGAAGACACAATCGTGTCCGTTCATCTCATGGTAGACCTTTGACCTGGAGAGTGATCCTGTGGCCATTATTCAATTCAGAGTTTGGAGGGAATTGACCTGGGTGCCAAAACGCACCGTTTCATTAATTGAAACGGGCGGGCCTCAGGATGTTATGCTATCCCCACCCCCAATGTTAAGCCCAACTCAGATATGAACGTGATTTTACTGCTTCTCTCACCCCCCAGCGCTCTTTTATTGTTACTCTAATTCTGAAGTGAAGCTGGGCCTTAACCAAATGCTAAGCGCACCCCCTATTATTGGCCCATCCTGGATATGAACTGCACGTGGTTTCTATTAGTACCCCCCATCAATTTTAATTCAATTCATTTTTTTTCCATTTTTATTTTTACCAATTTTCATTAATTCATAATAAATGCATAAAAATTCATTTTTAATCCATTCTTTTTACAATATTTTCTTTAGGATGTGTAGAATATTATAGAAAAATAAAATTGCATTTTTATTTTCATTTCATATTTTTTTCATATTTTCTAAATAAATGTCATATTAAATAGAGTCATTTCGTGCATCATTTTAATAATTTTTGTTCTATTACATGCTTTCACATTTTTTGTTCATTCTTTTTATATTGTTTAGATTAGATATTGAACTTGTAGAAATATTTTAGTTCCCATTTTTAGAGATTAATTTTAGGTGATTAAAATAGGTTTGAACATCATGAACAAAACTAGGGTTTTAGGTGACAACTTAAGAAGCTTGATTTCATTTCCCTTAGGACTTAGGATTTAATTAGATTAGTTATGGGACTATAGGGGCTATGGGTAGCTATTAGATCCCTTAGAGAAAAATCAGGATTCCCCTACTGCTATTACTGTACTGTATATATCTGATTGACTGGTGTGGTGTGCCCTCTGGGGATTATTGCTTGATTGTTTGGGTATTGGGTTTGTCTGGGGACTTGGGAGAGCTGAAGACTTGAGGAGATGAAGACCATTGGAGAGCCAGAGATTGAAGATCAACTGCCAGAGTTGGAAAGGAGGTTCTTGCTAGCAGCTGCTGAGGAGACTAGGGTTTAGGAGCTAGGCAGAGCTCTAGATTAGAAAGCTTGTTTCTCAAACATGGAATGCCTTGTCTGCATCCATCCTTTCTCTATGATTCAAAGTCTATTTCAAATATCCACCTCCTTCCTTTGGAAGGATCAGTGAATGTATTTGGAAGATAGAACTTTTGAGAGAAACCTGTCTGTATAATGTTAACAGTTAATGAGCCACCCTTGGTAGGCAATTTACTGTTTAACATTCCTCTCCTCTTGTTGACTGATGTTCATCCCTGAAGATTGGAGACTTGAAGAAAAGCCATTGCTTATAGAAGACTGATGATCAAAGCCCTTGCCTGAAGGCCATGAAGATGGAGATTGATGCTTGTTGAAGCCTGTAGCTGATTGGAGATTACTTGAAGCTAGATGTTGATTCAGAGCTGCTGATGCTGTTTCTTTTGCTGTTGTATTTCATTGCTGATGTATTGTTTGGATTTCCTGGTTGTATTGTTTGCTGGTTACCCTGTTGGGTTGAAAGTGAAGTCTGTTCACTTTTGCCTATTGTTTTCTAGGTTCGAGGTTGAGTGGGACTCCCTTGCCTCGCTTGTACTGTTGCATCCATGCATTTTACTGCTTTACTGTATATATCTGGTATTGTTTCTGTTTCTGCCTATCCCGTAGGATCTCTGTTTCTCTCTGTGCAAGAGAGGAGCATGATAGACACTAGGTCTTAACCCATGCATGATAACATTAGGTTAGTTTGTTTCCCTTCGCAACCGTAGGTTAGAGTTCTATCTCTTTCTTTCTCAAAACAAACAGAAAAACACATAAAGATTTCAAACACAATAAAAGACACTTCTTCCGTAAAAGAATGTGAACTCATCAAAACGTCATTTTTGTCCGCTTGGACCGCTAATCAGAAAACCTTTTTTCAGAAAGAATAAAATCAACCAAGACAAGCTTGTGTCTTCCGTGGCCCGAACTACGTTTGCTCTGATCTTTCATGCCGTGTGAAAGTACGTAGGCATAGGATGCGATATCCTAGCGAGCAACCTTCCCCTCCTTTCCCGTAGGTAGGCGAACTACGTTGACTCTGATTTCTCGTTCCAGTCGAGAATACGTAGGCATAAAGTGCGATACTTTGCCGAGTCATTTTTATTTTCATTTTATTTTCTTTTTAACCCCTGACCTATAGAGTAGATAGAATAACAATCCATACCCGAAAACAAGCGTGGATCCCGTCGAGTACGACGGACGTGAGGGGTGCTAATACCTTCCCCTTGCGTAACCGACTCCCGAACCCAGGTTTTGGTTGCGATAACCATACCTTTCCCATGTTGTGCGAGGTTTACTCTGAGCGTTCCCTTTCCCTCCCGTGGGATAAATAACGCACGGTGGCGACTCTTCTGTTCAGCCGGCGCCGATTTTCGCAGTAGCGACAGAGACAATGAGGAAAAAGATGCAAATTTGAGATTTTTATTATTGTTTAAAAATCTTGATTTAAGTTTTAAAAAAAAGAATTTAATATTAACTTGCAAAAAAAGATTTAATTTTAATTAAAAAATGTTTTAAATTTTTAAAAAAAAGAGTTTTATTTTATATATATATTTTTAAGAAAAATTCTCTTATTTTTTTAAAAAAAAAGAGTTTTTTGTTTATTCTTTTAAAAAAGGTTTTAGTTTTATATTTTAAAAAATTCTTTTTATTTTTAGTTTAAAAATGTTAGTTTACTTAATTTAAAAAAAAAAGAAAATCTATTATTTAAAAACAAAATAAATAAAACAACTAAAAAATGATGGGTTGGGCCGGTAATCACATCCGGACCCAACCCGGTCCTGTTAATTGCAACAAAGTGCTTGTTAGGGTTTCATAACCCTGAAACCTCTTCCGCGGCGCCGTTTCAGCTTTATCCTTCATCTCTCTCGGTTGCTACTCGTCTTTCTCTCTCGCGGCCGTGTCTCACCCTTTTGATTTCGTATCACCTTCTTCTCTCATAATATGCTAAAAAAAACCAAACAAAGAAAATCAGCAGAAACAAGTATTCATGCGATGGTTTACGTTTTGAGACGGATGGTCGGTGGAAACGGCCGATGATGAGCTCTCTGAGGCTGGGAGGTTTGATTGCCCGGCGCTCGTAATGAACGGCGAAGGCGATCTTCTCCGCTCGGTGACTCGCGGATGATATTGATGTTTGGTGATGCTTGTTGTTCGCCGTCGATGATCTTCGTCGCTATTTCTCGCAAGGACGATGATGAGGACTTCGTTTCCTCTGAGTCTCGGTCGCGCCGCCTAGGGTTTCGCTTGCGATTTCTGATCGCCGTCTTTTTTTCTAGGGTTTGTACGAGGTGATACTTTTCCCCTTTTATAGTCTCTGACTTGACTCTCTTTTGGGCCTTGGATACCATATCTGGTTTGTGCTTCGCTTTTACTTTGATTTTATCTGATTTGATTGAATCTTATTTACCTTTTTAAGATTTGATTGGGATTTCTTTTGATATGATTCTGGGCTCGTGATTTGTTTCTGATACGATTTGCTGCTGTGATTTATGAACTTGGTGCTTTGGCTCGTTTTGATTCTCTTGATACCGATTTAATCTTCCCTAATTTGGAATGGATATCAATATCAAAATTGTTTTCTGTTATTTTTTCTGATATAGTTTACCTTGCACCTTCAGGTTGGATACGGTTATGATCTGTCATGGATTTGGTTTGCTTTCCAGATGCTGATTGGATTCATACAGATTCTGTTTTCATTTTCTGATAAGATTTGATTTCCAACTGATATGGATTCTTTGATCTCTTTTCCTAATACAATCTGGATATTGGTTTGTTTTGCTGACATGGATTCTTTTCCTGATGCAGTTAGCTTTTCCTCTTCTTCTTTCAGAGAGGGCTGGTACTACGGCTTAGGTCGAGTCCGAATTGCCGGGAAGGTTACGCGGTGATGATGATGATGTTCTGAGCCTATGATAATCTCTGCCGGGTTCTTTGGTTTCTGAACTGATATGGTTTTGTGAACTTGCCCTAGTACAGGGACCCATTCGTATCGTCCTGGTAGAGATACATCATTCACTACATCAAAACTGTACTTTTCCATGAATAATGCTTGTTGCTGCTTCCATGATGATTTGTGAACTGAGTTTGCATCTGGTTCAGCTGTTGTTGTGATTTTGTGTGGTCATTCACGTTTTTCGTGACTTGCCATTGAAACTTGCCTTCTGATACAATGTTTGATGCCATTCAATGCAGTTTGGTTTGTATTTTCTGTTCTGTTTGGACTTGGTTTTCACAAACTCACTTATGTGGTTGCAGTTTTGGAACATCTATTGTATGCCAACTTCTGATACTGCTTGATTTCTTTGGCAGATGCTGTGAATGCACTGGTTTCATGGATTGTTCGGTTGAGCTTCAGTTTGAATTTCCAATCACCTGTGGTTGTTTTGTTTATGCAGCTTATGAATTGTTTTGGTTTTGAGTTCTGAATTCTGAACCTGGTACTGATGCTGTTGTGGATTTTCAGGTGTTGGAAATTTCGGAAACAAAACGACTCAGACCTGCCGGCATCCGGGTCTAAGTCCAAATTTGCCTTCGTATCAGTTTGGAAATCCAATTGCGGCAAGAGCGAATCAGTCCCGCTTCTTTTATCACTTCTATCTCTCGGATGTCCCGTAATGATAAGAACAGGTGTTACCTGATCTGACGCCAACGGCGCGGATCGGTAACGGGGGTAGGACGCAACTTCAGTTGTGCCACTCCCGGCACTCGATGATGACACTGTTCTGAGAGTGTCAAAAACAATTTCTAACATTTTTTTTCTATTCTGTTTGTTCTGTTTTAATGTGCAGGTGAATCGGGGATTCGTGGAGAAGCTCAAGGGACACCGCGAAGGACATTTAGAAGTCTTTAGGATTTAGGACCTTTTTTAGAGTTAATGTAATTCCTTGTAACAGCAATTCAGAATGTGAAACAATTCAACTCCTTTTGTACCATGATGTTCTTATGAAATAAAATGCCAGAACTTCTTTTATATATCCATGACTGCTCAGTTTTAAATTTATTTATATTTATTTCTAGTTAAAAATTATAAACGTTTGTGAATAAATCCACAAATATTTAAATTCCTTAACCTAGTCATAAACCATAATCATTCCCGAATGACATTCTTGTTCGTGCACTTGTCTCATTTGTAATCTTAATCTCATCACCTGATTAAATTCACTCGCATCCCAACTTTAAATGCTAACCAGCAACTTTATAACCAAACACGGATATGTGCCGCAATCACAATAGATTCAGTATCAATGATAACATTGCTCGTAACTGAATTCCACTGATCAAATGCTAAGAGCAACAATCCAATAATATCCAATTAAACTGTGCCTTGTTAACAGCATCGGGAGTTCTCTGGAAATAAACCATGAGCGATGAACTAGGTCTTAAATCCAGTTGTGCTCGACAAATTTCAATACCGAACACATCGAATTGGCGCCTTGATATAATCAAACCCGGTGATAAATAAATGCCTCAGAAATAGTGTCTCAAATGCCTCAAAACTTAGTAACAGCCCGTTTTCAAAGAATTAGCGGAATCCACGTAAAAATACCCTGGAACCAATCCTGCAAAACAAACACCTCCATGACTTGATAGCGGTTAGCAAATGCACAGACGAGATGCTATGCGAAATGAACGACTAAATATAAGGGTAAAATTTGGGGTATTACACTTACTTTTTTATAAATTTCAAATTTATAAAAGTTTTAGTAAGCCACAAAATCATTCAAACAACTCAATTATGCATTATTATTCTCTTATCTCTGTGCTTGAATTTTTCTTTATTCATTTCATATGTCAATATTCCAAAAAATGTTCGACTTCTTACTTAATATATATTTTTTGTAGAAATTAAAAAACTCATGTAATTAACAAAGTTTCTTACTTCAAATTGCATCCTACATATGTCCATCCACTATCATTCATGCGGAATTTCTTTCATCCTCGTGCTTGTACTGCACTCTAATCTCGTCTTAGATACTTCAACGGAACACGCCTCATAACCCCAATAGCAGTAAGAATTTCTACACAAGGAATCGGCCTCTTACTCAAACCAAGCTCTAATACCAATGATAGGTTATCATGTGGGGAAAGCATTCACATTGAATCAAACACTCGTTTAAAGGTCATAGTCTCACCCAAACAAGTGAGAGAGACACCACATATTCACCTAAAATCTTAAGGTGATAGGTGTATGAGTCCTCTTACTTATAAAGTGCTTAACCTCCACTTTTAAAAATCACAAAAGCAACATGCAAGGTTGTACCCAAAAGTCAATAAACCTTTTCTTTTAAAAATGAATATCACTTTAACTTTCTTTTGATATGAATTTAATTTTTTTGTTGAGCCTTTAATTTATTTTATATATTATTTTTAAAATATTACAATATTTTTAGTTTATTTTGAATTGTCGTTTTAACAACTTAATTACATTTTTAATTAATTTACCAACAAAAGGTTAATTGACATTTCTTTTTAAGGATTCCTTTGTGTTATTTCAAGTTATGAAATAACATTTCTACGTAAATATTTACATGAATGTTATTTTTATAAAAAATATTTTTATTTATGTGTTTCAGTAAAAATTAAATTTTCTAAATATATTTTAAAAATTTTATTTAATTTAAAAATTATGAAAAAAAAACAAATGTTAAAAGTGATTGAGGTAACTCAATTTTATGTGTGTAAATAAGTTGTTGATATTTACCAATCAATATTTGAGGAACAAAACAAATGTGAATAGTAGTGAAAAAATAAAGTTACTTGAAATTTATTTTCATGAAAATATTGGATTCCCATCCTTTAAGCTTGAAAACAATAATAGAAAGAAAAAAAATTATAAATAACCAACATTCTTGAAAATAAAAGACTCTAAAGAAAATTTTAGAGAAACATGAAACAAACTGTTAATTCAAATCTTTTAAGCAAACAAAAAATAGGATAGGATATTAAAACAAACATGCAATTCACATGTATGGCTTTATCACTATTATAATGTGATCTTTTCGGCATGTGCGTTGCTTTTAAAAAATTATTACAAAAATAAATCGCATGTTAGATTAAAATTTATGGGTTTATGAATTTTATAGAAGAAAAGGAAAAGAATGTTAAAAATAGATTTTTTATTTAGATTTTTAAAAATAATTTTTATAAAAATGTATTTCCATATTTTAAAAGTGTTTCTAGATTCTTTTTTAATAAATTAAAAGAATAATTTTGACATCCTATAATAAAAATATACATTATTGAAGATTAAGACATTGTCAAAATCACAATTATTTCAAAAAGATATTTTTCAAAAATATTTTTTTATGAAAAAAGATATTTATAATAGTTTTAAATTTGAGTGAATTTTTAAAATTCCGACATCCCAACAAAAATTATAACAAAAAGATGAAATATCTAAAATAACATCTATAACTATATATAAAGAGAATTGAACTTTTTAGAATGACCTATTTTACTTCCAATAATACCCCTAAAAATAATAAAATTGTCAAATATATGTCACAGCCATTCAATTATAGAACAGTTATTTTAATTATTTAAAAATAAAAATTATATTTAGGGAAGTTGGAATGGGTTATCCTATATGAATTTCAAAAGGAAAACGTTATTGCAATTATTTTTTATGTAAGTTAGAAATGGTTACCATCTATAATATAGACAATTTGAAATACAGATGATTTTTTTGAACGAACTACTTTCTTGATCTTATCTTTTTACTATTGAAACTAAAAAAATGCCATTGTGTAAGGTCAAAAATTAATAAAATTTATGTTAGGATTTTAGTTTTGGTATGGATTTGGAATTCCTTAAATATAATTATTATTTAAAAAAATAATTACAATAACTGGTCCTTAATATGTAATGCGGTTTTATTTTTCTATTTATGCAATAAAGAGATATAAATGTGTTTAGGACAACCAATTGTAACTTTTAATTTATGTTCCGATAACTCTCTTTCAAAAGAAAATAATTTTCTATTAAGCATCCTTGACTGACCGTGCTATTTTATAGGAATATGGTCTAATTGTAAAAAAAAAAAAATTTATGAAGAGTTCAAAATCAATTTCATTTTCATTTTCATTGCAAAAACGCTGATGTTGATAGATACATTGTAGAGATTTCTCTAAGGATCTCTTTTTAAGATCATACTTTTTTTACTTTTCTTGGTATTAGAGTTGATTGATGTCAATTTATTTACTGATTATTTTCACTAATATATTTAATAATATACTGACTTACTGATCATGACCTTTTATGGATTAAAGTTTTTATTATTTCGGTTTTCTTCTTAAAAATTGAGACATGTTGTCTATAATAATTTGGTACTACTTTTTTATTTAAAATTTTGATTTTTATTGTGATACGGATATCAACATCAAACCATCACATATGTGACGGATAGACGATTGCATAATTTTTTTTTGCATGTATTTCGTTTTTAGTTTTCGGTTTTCTTTCCCTCAAACCAAAATATTATGTAGACAGAGTTTTAAAAAATAATTTGATAGAAATGTTTTTAAATTGATGGAATTCTTATTTCTATGGTGAAGATCTTAATAAGATTTTTCTGAGTTGTATTTTTTATTTTAATTTGTTGGTATGATTTTTTTAATAAATTTATCCATTTATCTAATTTTTTTAATAGGCTAAAATTCCATCTTCTCTTTACTAAAATTAACTTTTTTTATATCTAGATTAAGGTTTGGGTTAAATTTTGTTATCTATAATTATAATCTAAAAATATGAATAAAATATAAATTAAGATATTGTGTGATTGTATTTGAAAGATAACTTTCGTATCTTTCACTAAATATATTTATTTTCAAGAAAGAGATATATTTATTGTCGTGAAAGAGAAGTAGGAAATTATAGAATATATATTTTTATGACAGGGACTTTCATTAAAAGTGTCACGCAAATGAGAATTCTCATGTATTATACCATTTATTTGTAGGAGATATACAAATTTCTATGTTGTTTTCCTCAAAAGAAGGATTACTATTATAGAAATTTGGTAACAATTTTTTAGATAAGTTGTAAGATATTGTGTTTTAGAGTTTGATATTAGGCAACAAGAGAAAACTTGCCGATGTGATATGAAATTTATTAAATGTAATATTTTACTATGATATTTTGAATTTAGATAAGTATTATAACCGAATGCATATATCGATTATGATATATACATTTAAGTTATTAAAAAAATTAAATTTAAAAAGTACCTGTTTATATTTGGACTGTGTGCGCATTAAAAAAACGTACAAACGAACATGCCTGTTTGAATTCTATAATAATAATTTTATTTAAGATAAAAATTGAAATAAAAAATACGTTTATGTTTTGACGCGTGTGTACACTAAAAATTCGGACAAACGGGCATGGGAGTGCCCGTTCAAACGCTAGTATTGTATAAATCTTAAGTCTAGATTACTCACTGAGGAACAATAGAAATATAATAAAAAAGGGTCAGTTGGTTAATTATGCCACTCTCATTTGTAATTGGTGAGTGTTTATGGCAATTCTGACAAAAAAAATGGGGTTGTTCGTTTAGCTGACCTTCGGGATTAAAAAGAACAATAGAAATATAATTGAATGCAACAAAGTGAGTTCCTTCTTTTATTAAAAAAAATATCTTTCATCTCTATGCACTTTATATTTTTTCATGTTATTAATTGTTTAAAATATAATATTTTAATATTTAGTTATAATAAGAATTTGATTTTATATCATTATAAGAAATTAAATTTGTGATGCAACGTGTCTTAGAGAAAAATTACACATTATCTATATAAATTGTCTATTAATATTAAACAATATAGCTTGTGAAATTTTGTCTAATAAGACTATTACTTTCTTATAAATTTCATATTTATAAAAGTTTTCATAAGATACAAAATCATTCAAACAACTTATTTATGCAATATTATTCTCTTATCTCTGTGTTTTAATTTATCTTTATTTATTTCATATATCAATATTTCAAAAAATGTTCGACTTCTTACTCCATATATTTTTTTAGAGGAATTAGAAAACTCATGTTATGGACAAAGTTTCTTACTATAAATTGCATCCTATATATGTCCATCCACTATGCTCTCCCTAACTTGGGACATTTTTTCTAATAACACACTTACTTTCTTATAAATTTTAAATTTATAAAAGCTTTCGTAAGACACAAAATCATTCAAACAACTCATTTATGCATTATTATTCTCTTATCTCTGTGCTTTAATTTATCTTTATTCATTTCATATGTCACTATTTCAAAAAATGTTCGACTTCTTACTCAATATATATTTTTTAGAGAAATTAAAAAACTCATGTAATTAACAAAGTTTCTTACTTCAAACTGCATCCTACATATGTCCATCCACTATGCTCTCCCTAACTTGGGACATTTTTTCTAATAAGACACTTACTTTTTTATAAATTTCAAATTTATAAAAGTTTTAGTAAGCCACAAAATCATTCAAACAACTCAATTATGCATTATTATTCTCTTATCTCTGTGCTTTAATTTTTCTTTATTCATTTCATATGTCAATATTTCAAAAAATGTTCGACTTCTTACTCAATATATATTTTTTAGAGAAATTAAAAAAACTCATGTAATTAACAAAGTTTCTTACATATGTCCACCCACTATGCTCTCCCTAACTTGGGACATTTTTTCTAATAAGACACTTATTTTCTTATAAATTTCAAATTGACAAAAGCATTAGTAAGACACAAAGTCATTCAAACAACTCATTTATGCATTATTATTCTCTTATCTCTGTGCTTTAATTTATCTTTATTCATTTCATATATCAATATTTCAAAAAATGTTCGACTTCTTACGTAATATATATTTTTTAGAGAAATTAAAAAACTCATGTAATTAACAAAGTTTCTTGCTTCAAACTGCATCCTACATAAGACCATCCACTATCACTCATGCGAAAGTTCTTTCATCCTCTTGCTTGTACCGCACTCTAATCTCGTCTTAGATACTTCAACGGAACACGCCTCCTAACCCTAATAGCAGGAAGAATTTCGACACAAGGAATCGGTCTCTTACTGGAACTAAACTCTAATACCAATGATGTGTTATCATGTGGGGAAAGCATTCACATTGCATCAAACACTCATTTAAAGGTCATAGTCTTTTACTTATAAAGTGCTTAAGAGTTTGAAATTAGGCAACAAGAGAAAACTTGCCGATGTGATATGAAATTTATTAAATGTAATATTTTACTATAATATTTTGAATTTAGATAAGTATTATAACCGAATGCATATATTGATTATGATATATACATTTAAATTTTTAAAAAAAATTAAATTTAAAAGGTACCTGTTTATATTTAGACTGTGTGCGTATTAAAAAAACATACAAACAAACATGTCCGTTTGAATGCTATGTGAATAATTTTATTTAAGATAAAAATTGAAATAAAAAATACGTTTATGTTTTGACGGGTGTGTACACTAAAAAAGCGGACAAACGGGCACGGGAGTGCCCGTTCGTTCGGACGCTAGTATTGTATAAATCTTAAGTCTAGATTACTCGTTGTAGCAACAATAGAAATATAATAAAAAGGGTCAGTTGGTTAATTATGCCACTCTCATTTGTAATTGGTGAGTGTTTTTGGCAATTCTGACAAAAAAAAAGTTGGGTTGGTTTGTTTAGCTGACCTTCGAAATTAAAAAGAACAATAGAAATATAATTGAATGCAACAAAATGAGTTTCATCTTTTATTAAAAAAATTATCTTTCATCTCTATACACTTTATATTTTTTAATGTAATTAATTGTTTAAAATATAATATTTTAATATTTAGTTATAATAAGAATTTGATTTTATATCATTATTAAAAATTAAATTTGTGATGCAACGTCTCTTAGAGAAAAATTACACATTATCTATATAAATTGTCTATTAATACAAAACAATATAGCTTGTGAAATTTTGTCTAATAAGACTATTACTTTCTTATAAATTTCATACGTTAGTAGTAGTAGAAATAATAATAATAATAATAATAATAATAATAATAATAATAATAATAATAATAATAATAATAATAATAATAATAATAATAATAATAATAATAATAATAATAATAATAATAATAATAATAATAATAATAAACAAGATAGATTCTAATTGTTTTCAATTTTTTTAAATTTATTAAAGTTTTTGTATATATTAAAGTATATTACTACTTTTGTTTATTTTTATGTTATGTTTATCTTTTTGTATGATAGCCATTTGAGAGCATCTTTATTGAGAGTAAACTAAATGGATAAACTAAGATACTTTTTGTGGGTCCAAAGTGATTTGTAGGATTTAAAATATTTATAATTGATTTGAGTTGTTTTTACTTTAAGGATGATTGATAGTGTGTGTTGATTATATAGTTGCCGAAGACTAATTGTTAGTTCACTTAATACCATGTCATGCAAATTGTTTATAACTACCGTTACTATTAAAAAATTTAACACTACAGAACTTGCACTAAAGATGCTCTGATATACATTTTTTCTAATTTTATCATTTTTTAATAATAATAAATAATTAAAAATATTATTCAAAATAATGAATGTGATATAAAAAATAAATATTAATATTTCATAAAAATAAATGGCCTATTAAAAGAAACAAGTATAACTTTTTTTTTATAAGCCTGAAATTCAATAGAAGAAGATAAAGGGTATCTCCAACCCATACTAGATACAAAAAAGTCCAGCTATAAACAAAAACAACAGACCCACAGCACAATTAATTACAGAAGTGTAAAGGAAATTTATATCAATCATATAAAGTACAAGACATATGATGATTCCTTCCTAAAGCCAACCAATTCCACGAAGAACCAAAGCGATGAAAGATAGCTTCGACATCCCCCACCTCGTCTTTGGACATAATTCTATTCCAAGGCATCCAAATCTTCCAACAAGTGACGAACCAAATGGAATTCCTAAAATGGTTCTTGCATCTCCCATTAAGCCTCATAAACCAAACCATAGCATGGTCGTAACAATTCAATTCTCTGACCCAATCTATATTCACCCAATCAAAAACCTTTTGCCACAACAAGACAATCATAGGACAATTGAAGAAAAGATGAGCATTAGTCTCCAATTCATAAAAACATAAAGGACAAACTGTTTCGTGAATATTATCAATTACTCCTCTCTTCAAAAGGTTTTCGCGAGTTGGTAACCGGTTAAAAATCAACCGCCACGCGAAAACTTTAATTTTAAAGGGAATTGAGGTATTCCAAACTAGATTTAAAGCAATAAGAACATAATCATCCAGACCAATATCAACATTAGCTTCAGCAATAAAATTATAATACAATTTAACAGTAAAACCATAACAATGATCGAGTCCACAACTTCACGGTGTACTTCCACCTGTTCCAAAGTATTATTCAGCGCAAACAAATCTATCTTCAGGTTATTGTACTGTATGAAATGGTTCCTCCTAATAGTCCAGGTCCAGTTACTATCAGTCCAAACTCCCATATCAGAAACAAAAACCTCTTTGCATAAAGCAGCTTGAAACAAATAAGGGAACCTAAAACTGAGCAACGAATCTCCCAGGCATAACATGGACCAAAATCTAACATTCTTCCCATTTCCAATGGAACAACCAACCAAATTAGAAAAGCTTACCTTAGGAACATGATTTATAGACAACATCAAGTCCCGCATCCACAAAAAGTCCTTATCCATTCTTGCTGCATTAGATTGGTCCAGAATTTTCATAGCCAAATTTCCATACCTGCTCAAGACAATAGGCCTCCAGATTTCCTTCCCCTGTTGAAGAAACTTCCATAACCATTTAGAAATAAGCGCTATGTTGAATTGACCGACATGCTTGATCCCAAGACCACCACTAGTCTTCGGTTGATAGACAGAATTCCAACTGACCCAAGATATACTCCTCCTTGTGGTCGCTCCCGACCAAAGGAATTTTCTCTAGATAGCGATAATATCCTTGACAATAGAATCCGACATCTCCTATGGTTTCCCCCCACCACTAAGATAATTTAGACCTTAAGCAAGAAATAATTGGATTCTAAAAGGCACATCTCCTATGGTTTCCCCCCACCACTAAGCCCAGGAATTTAAAAGGAAAGTGTCCTGATTTGGAATAGATGAATCTCTCTGCAACAAGCATAAATTCTGGGTCTAAACCGATCCCAAACAGGCAGCTTTTTGCAAAATTAATTCTCAATCCCGAAATTTATTCAAAACCACGGAGAATTGCTTTAAAAGCCCAGACATTAGAATGTGTTCCATCGCATATCAGAAGCATATCATCTATAAACTACAGTGAACTAACAGACGAGTTTACATCAAACTTAAAATCAGAAAGAATATTCAAATTGACCGCCCTACTAACCAACTTTGCCAAGCCTTCAGAAACAATAGAAAATAAGAAGGGGGAAAGGGGGATCCCCTTGATTTAATCCTCTAGAGGCCTTGAAGTATTTGGATGGACTACCATTAATAATAACCGACATATAACTGTTGAAAACAGTTCCTCTCACCCACTTAACCCATTTTACTCCAAACATAGCAAGCAACATTGACTCTAGAAAATCCCACTCGACACAATCATAAGCTTGCACGAAGTCAACCTTAAACAACAAACACTTCCTCTTAATTATTCTAGCCCAATCAATTGTTTCATTTGTGACGAAAACCCCATCCAGAAGTTGTCTTCCAGGAATGAAAGCGGTTTGAGAAGGAGACACCAGTTTATCTATCACGCGACTCAATCTCCTAATAATCAGTTTCGAAATAACTTTCATCTTACAACCTACCAAACTGATAGGCCTAAATTCCTCAAACTTTTGAGGATTAGAAACCTTAGGGACCAAGGTAATGAAAGTAGAAGTAAAAGGTTTGGGCAGAGTAGAACACTTACTGAAATCTGTAATGCAATTACATAAATCCTTACCAACGACTTCCCAACAATGTTTCAGAAAGTTAAAATTAAAACCATCTACATCCGAAGATTTATTCCCATCACAACTAAAAAAAGCTTTCTGAATCTCATCAGCAGTAAAATTAACCTCCAAGTTACAACTTTCCTCCTCAGAGAGCTTAGCAATATCCCCAAAGTCAAATCTCAGTCTAGCGCAAGGAATGTTCCTGAATTTATTTCTAAAAAATCTCATAGCAGCCTCCTTAATATCAGACGAGTTATCTACCATTCCATCATCCTACTTTAAAACAGATATGACATTAAATCTGTGTCAAGATTTTAACGAAGCATGAAAAATTTCGTGTTTAAATCACCATCAACTTTCCACCTAACTCTGGATTTTTATTGAATGAAACTTTCCTTAATTCTCAGATTTTTCCAGATTTCTGCTTGAGTTTCCATCCTCTCTTACAACTTGTCCCCAAGGTGGTTTCCATCTTCCCTATCCAACTCCTTCTCTAACTCATTTAAATGATCCACTCCTTCTTCCACTCTTAGATCAATCCACCCAAATACATTAACATTCCACCATTTTAATTTCTCCTTCAAAGCTTTAAATTTCTCCAGCAAAATATGACAGTACGAACCCGAAACAACAATAGACAACCAACAGTTCTTCACAAAATCAATGAAATGTTTATGCTCAATCCGGGAGTTGAAAAACCTAAAAGGTTTAGGGCCCCAATTCAAATTATTGGACTTAAGCCACAACGGACGATGATCCGATATATCTCTATTCCCCACAAGTTGATAAGTCAGATCCAACTTATTAATTATACTTTCTTTCACTAATCCTTTTGTCTGTAGCCTTCAAACTCCTGAAAAATTTTACCGGAACATTTGTCTTAAGAGTTCCGGTATGAAGGAAAAGTGTATCGGAATACTTTTTACAAATCTCCTGATTTATTATCTTTGTATACCGAAACTATTTTCATGAGTCTTCTGAATTGCTCTGACTAACATCCAGCACCTAACTCAACATTTGTGTAGTTTGCCATCACCATTAATGTTTCTCTCTCATTTGTCTCATATTGACCAACTTACTTAATGCCACTGTTAACCTTTTCATCTTTTCCAAAAACATTCTCGAGACTCCCACCAAATGGTGAAGCCTCAACCCCCAACTTAACACCAACATGGTTAAAATTATCTGCTTCCTCACGCCCAGAGCCTGTCACAAACCCACTGCATTCCTTCTCACCAACTCCTCCTACTTTACAAGACAAAGTAGACTCAGGTACTTTATCTTCTTCATTACAAGCCCACGCGCCATTAATATATTCTTGATTGTCACCTCCAAAAGAGGATTCCACTTCACTAGAAGAAATACTTTCTTCATCCTAGTACGAAACAGGCTTGGACAAGGGTTCAAATCGATCTTCCACCAAGAAAATTTTGAATAAGTCATCATTGATTCCCATGTTTATCACCTCATTTAAATCTAATACAAATTTAGTTTTGATGAGGAAACGCGCCACGTCAAATGTTTCCTTCCTTTTCGTAGCATCATCACACTTGATAAAAGTTCCCACTTTACCAACAACCTTCTTGAAAACTTGTTTGTTCCATGCATGGCATGCTAATCCATAACATTTCAACCACGCAAATTTTTCATTATCAATAACACCAGATGACCACGGTCTAACTTCTCTAAACCATTTATCAACCCATCCTTTTTATTCCTTCACTAGCGTTCAGACGGACACTCTCATGCCCGTCTGTCCGCTTTTTTTAATGCGCACAACATAGAAAAATAAACGTGTGTATATTATGTGTGAAGTTACTTGTATATTATACTTGCATATTTTCTTAATGCGCACAACATAAAAAAATAAGCGGACAGACGGGCACAAGAGAGACACAAATATGAGGATTAAGAACTGAGATCTTTATCTTGAGAATTAAGAACTATCCGAGTCTAGGAGAGTTTATATATATTCCATCATAAAATGAATTGATTGGACATCTCACCATATGTAAGTTGTCACCAAAAGGTTAATTGGAAGACTATTGTATTGTCTATGCATCTTGTTCGATCGTTCATATTACTCACTGTGGGCTATAAAGCTCGTTACACATTCACGTTAAAAAAAAGCACAAGTACAATAAAAAAAGGCGGTGAAATCAAGCCAAGATAAAAGGCTTATAGAAGCCTACACGGTCCAGTCAAAACATGATAATCAGCTTATAAACAAAAAAAAAACCTACAATTTACACTTTCAAAACACAATCCAGTCACATGTTGAGCATTGTGACTTTAACCGCCTTCTAAGAGTGTCTTTGTATAAGTGAGCTCACTCAGGTCAGATCAAAGAAATGCTTTCACATGTGACTTATGAAATGCTTTTCAGAATTGATCCGGGCACGAAAAACTTCCAATTGCGGATATCAACAAAGAAATACATTCAAATAAGTCACATGTTTTGAATGAATCTCCTTGTGCTGTGCTTACTCAATGAGAACCATCTTAACCCGCAGATTTCAATTTTTGGTCTGGCCTGGGTGGATTAGAAATATATATTTAAAATTAATATTTGAATGTATTTCTTTCTTTGACCGTGTGTAGAGCATTTGTTGTCTTTGATCTCTCACGTTTTGTTTCCTCTTTTTATTGGTTAACTATGTTAATTTATCTGCGTTAATATGAAAGGTAATACCCGAGGAGGAACATCTCTCAGGTATTACCTTGTGGCACATAGTCTTGATAGCGTCCAAACGGGCACGACACACGCGTCAAAATATGAACGGATATTTTTTTGATTTTAATTTAAATTATTTGTATAGTAAACTTTGTAATATGCATTCCTCTCTCCCCTTCCTTCTCTCTCTCTTATAAATTTGACGAAGTGTTTAGAGAGGAGTTTGTAGAGTAAACTGAACAATACGTACATCCTCTGCGAACATGTATGCTCCACACACGACTCTTCTCGTGCTTGTCTTTCTTTTAATGAGCATACACGTCAAAATATAAACGAATATTTATTTTATATAAGTATGATTTAAATTTAAATTATTTGAATACTAAATTTTCTGATATGCATCTTTATGTTTGTAAGAAATTTTAAAATGACATTTATTTAATTAATTAAAAGTTAAATTATTTTTCAAATTAAATTTGTAAGTAATATGACATTTATTGTGCATCTCTCTTTAACATCAAAAATAAAAATCGTAAATAAAAAATTAACAACAATGTTCAACTAATTTAAGAAAGTGAATGGTCAGTGTTTTAAATTTTCAATAATTCACAATAAATTTTTTTGTTAATATTTTTATTTTATTTTTTCATACTTAAAGTTTTGTTCAATAGCAAGGTCACACACATAGATATAAAAGATAAAATAATAGAATTTATATATTTTTGCAACTGTCATTGTATATTTGAACAGTATATTAAGTATTAATAAATGTGACAATATTTTTAAAACCGTTTTATCAAGATACATAATTTTTTGAGGAAATGGATTTTATTTCTATAGTACATATGGAAGTTAACAATGTACGAAATATTAAAATTGTGTGTACCAATTAAGTTTGTGAAAGATTTTCAAAAAGATTTCATTTTATACCGTTATATTACAACCTTTCGTTAAAGTCATCCATAATATTTCAAAAAGAATAGAGAAGAGAAATGAGATGATGGATCTAAAAAATGAAATGTAGATCTAAAAATGAGATGATAATAATTTTTTGAATTTTTTATTCATTTATATTTTTATGTGTGTGCTCATTAAAAAATTCAACAAAAAAAAATGTTAATATGAGAAATTGATATGTAACACTCTTATTTCCACTTCTCATCTCTCCTTTTATTCTATATGTCAAATAATGTTAACCAAATTAATGATATTTTAATATGAAAAAAACACAAACCATCTCCAAATCATAATTAAGTTACCACACAAATAGATAGTTACAATAGCAAATAGCAAATCAAAAGTAAGATAGAAATAAAAATTTAAAACAAAAGAACTAACACCATTAAAAATCACGTCATTTCAAAAAATAATACTGATGAAATAATTGTTTGTATTATCAAAATCTAAATTACATATTTTATGATGTGTTTATACTCACAAAATACAAATAAGTATCATTAAGAAATAAAACATAATAACAACAAAAACAAAATGTTAAAACTATAGTATTAATGAATAATGTTTTGCAACAAAAGTAAGATATAATTTTTGTAAGAAAATAATAGTGCAGTAGAAAATCACTCATACCCATTGTGGTTGCATTAAATACTTGAATTTTATTGTATTTTAGAGTATGAAATTTTTTCAAGTATCACATGATCTTTTTTTACTCCATAGTTAATAACTCTGCTTTAAAAAAAAAAAGAAAGTTTCGTAAATGGTAAAATTCTAAAAAAGATTCAATTGCAAAAGTCATACAAAAAATATTACTGATATGACCTGATCAGGAGGTGATCACGGGCTGGCCGCACGCTGTTGGACTGCTACCTGTTCACCGGTGATGAGGAGGAAAAAAATGGGGTGTACCTGCAAGACACTCCGATGCCAAAGTAAGAATTTAGGCAGAGTGAGAGCAAAGTACTGAAAGTGGGTAAGAAGTGAATTACCTGACCCTCTTGAGGAAGAGAGTATTTATAGAGAGACCCCAGCGCTGGGCCAACGGTCACCTGTGTTGGGCTGGATGGCCAGGCCCAACCCAGGTGACTGTTAGGGCTTACGTGGCGTAGTGAAGACCAGGACGTGGTCTTCGCCCTAGTCCAACTATCCCGTGGTCTCCGGAAAGTGGGTTTGACCTGCTCTTTCGGAGGTGGGTAGTTGGGGAATGACGTGTCCCTGCGGAGGGGAGCACGTGGAGAACGTGCACCGGGCACGTTGTTTTCCCCGTGGAGGGGAGCTCGCGAGGTTCCCCGGAGGGGCGTTGTTCTCCCTGCGGAGGGGAGCACGCGAGGACGTGGAAGAGCCATGGGGTCTTGCCCGATGGCACGGGGAATGTCGCCCGCGGAGGGCGTTTTGTTCGGCTAAGGGGGCGCCGATGACGCTTCGAGGCGTGCCGTCCCGCTTGGCAGGGAGCGTATCCTGCCCGTCCTAGGGGGTGTGTGCCCAGTTAAAATATTCCACTTATTGGGCCTTGTGCGTTATTGGGCTGGACCGCGAGGCTGGGTCCAGACCAGAACAGGAGGCCCCCAAGTCGAAGCTCTGTGGCGAAAGAGCGAGGACTTAAGGTCGTTGCTTCGGGAAAAGAGGTAGCGAGACGGGTGGCTCGTCTGTTTTGTGTCCGGTGGGACGCGTGCACGCGCGAAGATCTTCTTCTCGTCGGGAGAGCGGGGCAAAAGTATATGAGGGGACGCGACCGTCAGGTTACCGCCACGTGTCACGCGTCGAGTGGGTGGTAGGGCGGCTACCCTAGGGCACTCAAAGGCCTAGTGTCGCTTCGAGTTCCGCGCCGGGTTATAAATATGGAGGTCCCCGCTCATTTTTTACTTTTCACCTTGCTTTCTTACCTGTGAAACTCTGTGACTCCTCCCCGTCCTCCGTTGTTGTGAATCGCCGTCGTGCCGTTAGTTCTGCATCCCGTTCGCCGCTGTCACAAGTGAGTTTCCTTCTTCTCTTCTTTATTTCTGCCGTTTAATTAGGGTCTGTGGTTGGGGCGCGATGAATGCCTTGAGGAGAGACGCGAGTTTCCGCCGTGTCTGGTGGTTTTTTAGGTTAGTTTGGATGAATGCCCCGCGGAGGTTCGGTTGTTCCGATGAATGCCCCGGGGACGGGTGCTTTCTCCGATGAATGCCCCGGGGACGCGTGCCTTTTCCAATGAGTACCCCGGGGAGGGGCGATAGGTTAGCTTTTGAGCGCCCGTGGAGGCGCGGTGGGGAGCGTCCCTCGGGGACCGTCCGCGCGCTCGTCTTCTGCTCGCCCTCCTGTCGTTGTTGCCTTTTCACTTGACCTGCGGTGGAAGGGTGGATTTGATCTTGGCTATCGAATTCACCATTGTCCTCTGCTTTTCAGGTGTACATGTCGGCCTTGATACCGGGGACGATGGTCGAAGACAGTGATCCCGAGATCCCAGATTTCGACGAGCGGGTCCTCCCCGTCGAAGAGTGGGTGGCCGGGGAGCCGTTGTCCACCCCCTCTTGCTTCGCGCTCGACGTGTCTGGCGCCTACGCTACTGTGGAGGATAGGGTGGAAGGGGAGATGCAACACTGGCAGGTGTATCATCCGAAGGAGTATCATCGTATCTGCTCGAGGTATGGGCGGCGGATGTTTCCCATGCACGAGTTCTACGTTAAAGAGGCTCGGCTCAGACTTTCGTTCTCTGCTTTCCACTTGGGCCTTTTTGACTGGTTACGTTTCGCCCCGTCCCAGCTGCATCCCAACGCTCTGGCCTTTATCCGCGCGTTCGAGGTGGTGTGCCATTATCTCGATGTGAAGGCCATGGTGCCCTTGTTTTTTCGCATCTTCCACCTGCAACGCCAATCGGTGAATGGCCGTCAGGGATGGGTCTCGTTTAAGCAGACGACCAAGCTCTTTAAGACGTACAGCGACTCTGTCCGAGACTTCAAGGGTCGGTTCTTCCTCGTGAAGCCGATCACCCAGGAAGGTTCAGACACTCTTTTTACCGATGGAGAGCGAATGGTAGACGTCCAGCAGTTCCTTGCGTGGCTCCCCAGGGTACATTTAATGTGGACCTCGGAGCACTTCAACTGCGGTACTGATTGGTACATCGTGCGGGCTGGGACTCTCGATGAGAGGGACATGGCCGCCTATATGAAAATAGTGGCCTTTGTGCGGGATATTCCTCCGTCGAAACTGGTAACGCCTGACGGTCGGTACATCCTCGACGCGCAGGGGAACGTGCGTACGAAGAAAAGGCTAATTAATACGAGGACCCTGCTCGGTTGCGCCTCGGGGGCGGATGCTCTAGAATATCTAGGTAGGGATGTTTCGTCTTTCTCGTGATCGTATGTTTTGTCTGTTGTTGACTCTTTCTGTTTTTTGCAGCGAATATGTCTTCTGTCGAGGAGCGGGTGAAGAAGTTGCGCGCCTCAAGGGCTGCCGCGATCCCGAAGACGCGGGTGAGCCAATTGGTCGGGCAGGAAGCCGTGACGCCGGGAGGCCAGAGTTCGTATTCTTCTCCCCAGGAAAGCCAGTCTCCTACGTCTCAGGGAGCTGCGAAGAGGCCAAGGTCCGAGGAGCCCAGTGGCTTGATTGACCTGACGACTGGTTCGACCGAGGAGGGCTATGTCGTCCCGCCGTGCCATCAACATCCGGGCTATTTTCACGGGGCCCGGTCTCCTACTGTCTCTGCTGGCGAAGTGAAGGTTGTCCGTGATGCTGATCGGCAGTCCCGTCGACGCATCTTGGCGGAGGATTTGGCCGCGATGATGCGAACTTTTACAACGGATCTGGTCCTGAACGAGGAGGGTTGCTCTGCTGCTGAGATGGCCGAATTGCAGGGGGACCTCACCTTCATGCAGTCGCGCCTGGCCAAACTCACTGAGGAGCTGGAGAAGAGTCGGAAAGATGTTTCCGACCAGCGCAAGCGAGCGGAAGGTGTTGAGGAGAAAGTGACGTCGGTAGAGGAGAAGCTGGGGGCGGCGGCGGCCGAAGTGCAGGCGCTGAAAGTTCGCATGGAAGTCCTGGATAGCGCTCTTCGTCCGGCCGAGGACAAGACTGAGGAAGACCGGCGGATGATCACGCGTGCTGATTTGGTCGCCTGGATTCGGGTGCTGGAGAGCGATTGCCTGGACGCTGTCGAGGTCGGGTTCAAGAGCGCTGTTGCGCAGATCCAGATTGTCAACCCCGGCGCTGCATTGGTCGTGGGAGGGATTGGGCCGTATCATGAGATTGTCGATGGGAAGGTGGTTGGTCCTGAGCTTGTCGTTTCCGATGCTGACCCCGTGGGTGCTGAGCAGGAGGGCGAGGATGTATAGGTTTCCCGGGCCTGCGTGCTCGTACTTTCTTGGCCTGCGTGCTGATATTTTGTAACTTGTTTTCTTTGCTGGGCCTGCGTGCCCCTGTTCATGTAATGTTGACTACTGGGGTGGTGCCCGCTTTTGCTTAATATGTCTTTTGTGAATTTTCTAAGTGTGCGCTCGGTATTTGCATGATGTTTATGCTCGTCTTATTTTTGCACTTATTTGTATGCTTGAATTATATGTTTGATATGCATGTGTTAGTATGCCTTTGGGCCCGTCCGGGGTGTTAGCTCGACAAACTTGTTACCGGCGGTGAAGGGAACTGGCCGGTTTGGCCGGCGGTGTTGCTTGACCGGTTCGGGGGTAGTTTTCCCCGCGACGTGGACATCCCATCGCGAGCTGGGCGTCCTACCGGTTTTGGTACGGCGGTGGGGAATCTCGGTCGAGGTGTTCCTCGCCGAGCAAGGCCTTCTGCCCGCGCACACAAGAGGCAGGGCTTGCTTTTCTCTAGTCGTTAGTGGACGCGAGGAAGTGCGGTGGTACCATGTCGCCCCCCCAGTGGTCGTGACGACGGGTCGTCGGGGGCAGTGTTTAACTGTAGTACCGCTTAAGTTTCGCGGCGTTCCATGGTCGAGCTAGTTGTTCCCTATGCAGGTTTTCGAGGTAATAGGCCCCATGCTCCGTCTTGTCGCGGACACGGTAGGGGCCTTCCCAATTCGCGGCCAATTTGACCTCGTGTGACTCTTTCTGGTTTCTGCGCAGAACTAAGTCGCCATTTTGGAAGTCGCATTTTAGGACTTTGTTGTCGTGGCGAAGTGCGACTTGCTGTTTCATTCGGGCTTCCCGGAGGGCTGCTCCTGAGCGAATCTCCTCGACGAGGTCGAGCTCTTCACGCAGGGCATCGTCGTTGTCGTCAGTGTCGAGGGGAGCTTCAGTTCATCTGGATGGTTTGCGTATTTCAACCGATATCACGGCTTTGGTTCCATATGTGAGGCGGAATGGGGTTTCCCCCGTGGTTGAGTAGGGAGTGGTGCGGTATGCCCAGAGGACGTTGTGGAGCTCCTCGACCCATGCTCGCTTTGCGTCACCGAGTCGTCATTTGAGTCCCCTGAGGATGACCCTGTTCGCGGATTCTGCCTGGCCGTTTGTCTGAGGGTGCTCGACCGAGGTGAAGTGGTGTTCGGTTCCGAGCTTGGTGACGAAGTCGCGGAAGTTTTTGTCCGCGAATTGTATGTCGTTGTCGGTGACGATGGCGAGTGGGACCCCGATCTTGTGAGGATGTTTCATTTATAGAATCGGAGTATGTTGTGGGCCGTGATTTTGGCCAGGGCTTCGGCTTCGATCCATTTGGTGAAGTAGTCTATGCCCCGATGAGGTACTTGTTCTGATAGGACCCCAGGGTGAAGGGCCCGAGGATGTCCAACCCCCACCAGGAGAATGGCCACGGGGATGAAAGGGATTTGAGTTCGGTTGGAGGGGCGAGGTGCATGTCCCCGTGTCTTTGGCATTTGTCACATCTTTTGACGTGTTCCTTTGCGTCCGTTTGCATCGAGGGCCAGTAGTAGCCTGCTCGTAGAGCCTTTCGCGCCAGGGATCGTCCTCCGAGGTGCTGCGCATTGATGCCCTCGTGGATTTCCTCTAGGACAGTTGCGCTCTGGGAGTTATCGATGCATTTGAGGAGTGGGGTCGCGAAGCCTCGGCGATACAGCTTTCCTTCGAGGAGGACGTATGAGCAGGCTCGTCGCTTGGTTGTGCTAGCCTCTTTAGGGTCGGCTGGTAGGTGGCCGGTGTTGAGGTAGGTGTGCAGTGGGGTCATCCAGCAGTCAGTATCTCCGATAGCGTTGATGTCGAGAAGGGCGGTGGTCGCTCTGGTGCTCGGTTGCGATAAGAATTCTTGGATGACTGACTTGTGGCCTCCTCGCTTTTTGGTGCTCGCCAACTTGGAGAGGATATCGGCGCGGGTGTTCTGCTCGCGCGGGACGTGCTGAATCTTCACGGAGTCGAAACTTTGCAGTTTTTCGGTGATAAGTGCCAAGTACTCGGCGAGGTTGTCATTTTTCGCTTGATATTCTCCTCGTACTTGCGAAGCGACTAGTTGGGAATCTGTGTAGATTCGGATGTCTCTGGCCCCGAGGTCTGATGCCAGGCGGAGTCCGGCCAGGAACGCTTCGTATTCGGCTTGGTTGTTAGTCGTCGGGAAGGCCAGCGTGAGGGAGACCTCGATGAGGGTGCCCTCGTCGTTGTCGAGGATGATGTCGGCGCCGCTTCCCGTGGAGTTGGAGGAGCTGTTCACGAAAATGGTCCAGATGTGGCTCCTGGTGGTGGGATCGGGTGACGGGGTCATCTTGGCGACGAAGTCTGCCAGGGCTTGAGCTTTGATGGCGTTCCGGCCTTCGTAGGTGATGTCGAACTCAGATAGTTTTAACAACCATTTCAGCATGTGTTCGGCCATGTCGGGTCGGCCGAGGAGCTGGCGGATGGGCTGATCGGTGCAGAGCACGATGGTGTGTGCGAGGAAGTAATGTCGGAGTCGTCGCACTGCGGTGATAAGGGCTAGGGCGACTTTCTCGATCAGCTGGTATCGGACTTCGGGGCCGTGGAAGGCTTTGCTTGTGAAGTAGATGGGTTTTTGGCCCTCCTCGGTTTCGCTGATGAGGACGGCGCTGACGGCTTCATTAGCCACAGGCAGATATAGGTATAGGGTTTCTCCCATCACGGGACGTGTCAGCACCGGTGGTTCGGACAAGACGCGTTTGAGGTGGAGGAGGGCTTGCTCGCATTCATCTGTCCATTCGAACGTGGTTTCCTTCCTAAGCAGTTTGAAGAAGGGGAGGGCGTGTTGGGCGGACTTGGCAATGAACCGGGAAAGTGAGGCGAGCACGCCGTTGAGGGATTGGATGGACTTCTTCGTGGTGGGTGTGGTGATTTCTGAAAAGACGTGGCATTTGTCGGGATTGGCCTCGATCCCACGTTCAGTCAGGTAGTAGCCGAGGAACTTGCATGCGCGGACACCGAAGGTGCATTTCTCCGGGTTGAAGCGCATTCGGCATGTCCTCGCGGTCTCGAAGACCTTCCTGAGGTGGGTCGTGTGGTCGTCTTCTGTGCAGGATTTGACGATCATGTCGTCCATGTATACTTCGAGCATGTCGCCTATTTCGCCCCAGAAGACATTGTTCATCATCCGTTGGTATGTGGCTCCGGCGTTCTTTAGGCCGAAGGGCATTACGTTGTAGTAATAGTTGCCCGACACCGTCATGAAGGCCGTGATCTGTTTATCGTGCTCGGCCATTGGGATCTGGTTGTATCCCGAGTATGCGTTCATGAAGGACAAGAGCCTGAAGCCCGCGGAGTTGTCGGCGAGTTTGTCGATGTTGGGGAGGGGGTAGGCGTCCTTAGGACATGCCCGGTTGAGATCAGTATAGTCAACACACATGCACCATTTTCCATTATTCTTTTTAACGAGTACAACATTGGACAGCCAGGTTGAATATCGGGCTTCCGAAATAAAATTTGCCTCTAGGAGATATTTTACAGCTTTCTCGGCTGCTGCCAATTTTTCGGGGGACTGTCTACGCCTATGTTGAACTACGGCCTTCGCGGTCGGGCTGATGGACAGCTGGTGGCAGGCGACCTCGGGGTCGAGTCCGGGCATTTCTGCAGCGCTCCAGGCGAAGAGGTCGGCGTTCTCGTGGAGGCAGACTTGCAGCTGTCTTTTCGCGAGGTCTGGGAGTCCGGCGCCGATCTTCACGGTTCTGCTCGTGTCTTCCCTGAGTGTGATGATCTCGAATTCTCCGTCCGGGATGGGGCGTGCCGGGTGGGTGGGCTTCCCGTTGGCCTCGCTAGTCCTTATTTTGGGATCGCGCTCCTCCGTGAAGCGACTGTCGAGGTCCACGGATCCGACCAGCTCCTTTGGTTTGCTTTTTGGCGCTACGATTGGATTCGTCCTCTTGCTTGCTAGAGCGATGGAGTCTAAGCCCTTCAGCGCGGCCTCGAAACACCTCCGGGTGGCCTCGATGTCTCCGTTAAGGTTCACCACGACCCCTCGTTTCGTGTAGTATTTCATCTTCAGGTGGACGGTGGAAGGTACCACGGTGAGTTCTACTATCGTTGTTCTGCCCAGGATACAGTTGTAGAGGGACGGGCACTCGATGACTAAGAAACGGATGCTGATCTCCCTGGCCGTTTCCTCTTCTCCGAAGGTGACTTTCAACTCCATGTACCCCGAAGGTCTCTTCGTCGTCCCGTTGAACCCCTGAAGGTCGGAGCCTACGTAGGGGGAAAGGTTGGATTCGTCGATTTGGAGGGTTGTGAACAGGTGTGTGTACATGATGTCCACCGAGCTGCCCCCGTCGACGAGGATGCGCTTGACGTCGAAGTTCTCCATCCGTGCTCGTATGAGCAGCGGAATGTTGGTGTTGGGGGATCCCCCGGGGAGTTCCTCGAGGTAGAATGTGATCGGATTGGATCGACCTCGGAATCTTTCGAGCGTGCTCATTTTTCCGGAGTTGCTCGTGATAAGCTCGTCGAACTTTCTTTTCACTGATCCTACGGACAGGCTCTTCATGGCGCCACCCGAGATGACCATGGCTCTGGCGAAGTATTCCCATCGGCTGGTTGGTTGGATTGGCTCGCTGGCTAGGTCGGGGCCTTCGAGAAGGCCGAATTCTCTGCCGCGAACCAATCCTCGGGACGGCCAACACATAGTGCGACCTGGAGTCTGCTGTCGCCATCTAGAGAGGGGAGTTCCTCTATTTTCTTGGCCTCGGGGGCCTCTTGCCTCAGGGGTTCACCCCCCGGGTGTATCTCTTTAGGTGTCCGTCTTTGATCAGAATTTCGATCGCGTCCTTGAGATGGATGCAGTCTTCGGTCACGTGCCCGTGGCTCCTGTGGAATCGGCAATATTTCGATTTGTCCACATTGGGTTTGGGGGTGTCGGTCGGGGAAAACGGACACCTCCCTGGACAAATTCGGTTTTGGCGCATTCGGCAAGTATGCGCTCGCGGGAAGCGACTAAGGTCGTGTATTCTGTGAATTGACCGGCAGGGCCGCGTTGTTCGCGAGGCTCGCGTGGGCGATCTTCCCGACGACGGTCACCTCCCCGCCGATGGCTCGAGGCTCCGTCATCTCGGTGCCCGCGAGGGGCCTCCCTGTCTCTGGTGTCTCGAGCGGAGTTGGTTGCTTGGGTTTCTTCGAATCGGATATAATGCGTAGCTCTGTCGAGGAAATCCTAGAGGGAGGTTGGCCGGTGTATGCCTACGGCCTCATAGAACTTGCAGTCGTGGCGTAGACTCTGCTCCATTAGGTAGCGCTTCATCTCGTCTGACGTTGCTACCTGCACCGCTTCCCGGGTGAATCTTTCGATGTACTTTTGAAGAGGTTCGTCGGGGCCTTGGATTATCGCCCTGAGGACGGCCTCCGTCTTCGGATGGCGCCGGGACGCTGTAAAGTGTTTTGAGAACAGGTCTTTCAGGACTCTCCACGACGTGACCGATTCGGGCTCCAAACTTTTGTACCAGGTCATGGCGCCTTTCCTCAGGGTCGTCGGGAATAGCCTGCACTTGATATCTCCTCGGATGTTTCGGTAATCGAGCATGGCCTCGATGTCTTCCAAGTGATTGTCTTGGTCGGATGTGCCGTCGTACATCGATAGTGTCGGGGGCTTCTCCATCCCGTGGGTGACTGAGGAGGAGACGAGCCATTTAGAATAGGCACCTGGTTTCGGGTCCTCGACCTCCTGACCGGGGGTTCGCCGCGAGGATTCCTGGCCGGGATCGCCGAAGTGTTCTGGCGCCTCCCACGAACTCGTCTCGCCGAGGATCTGGTACGTTCTCGCACCACCTCTGTTCGGTGTCTCTCCAGCCGCGGTAGGCGATTTCTGGGTCGAGGTAAGGGACTCCTCGAGCCTCCATTCTGGTCTTCCCGCGGGGGGGGGGGGGGGGGGGGGGGGGGGACCTCGGAGGGCCTTCCCGCTCCAACGCTCCAATTCGTGCGTTCTGCTGAAACAGCAGCTGGTTCGTCTGGTTTATGGCCGCAAAGAGGGCGGCCACCGTTGGGTCCGCTTCCGCTGGGATAGGAACGGGTTGGAATGCTGCTGGGCTCGGGGGCCGGTGGTCGGCCTGGCGCAGCCGTTCTGCGGATGACGGTGAGGCAGTCTGGCCCTCTCTCTCGTCGTTCTCTGTCGGACGCGACGTTTCCATCTACTTGCTTCCGTTGGTGGCGATGTTGAGCACAAAGTCGTGCGTGGTATCGTCGTGGTGTGGGCTAGCCATGACCGTGGAGTGCTGGTGAAACTTTGGTTTTTTGCTCGGAGTAATGGGGAAGTTTCTGTTCCCACAGACGGCACCACTGATCTGACCTGATCAGGAGGTGATCACGGGCTGGCCGCACGCTGTTGGACTGCTACCTGTTCACCAGTGATGAGAAGGGGAAAAAAAAAGGGGGTGTACCTGCAAGACACTCCGATGCCAAAGTAATAATTTGGGCAGAGTGAGAGCAAAGTACTGAAAGTGGGTAAGAAGTGAATTACCTGACCCTCTTGAGGAAAAGGGTATTTATAGAGAGACCCTAGCGCTGGGCCAACGGTCACCTGTGTTGGGCTGGATGGCCAGGCCCAACCCAGGTGACTGCTAGGGCTTACATGGCGTAGTGAAGACCAGGACGTGGTCTTCGCCCTAGTCCAACTGTCCCGTGGTCTCCGGAAAGTGGGTTTGACCTGCTCTTTCGGAGGTGGGTAGTTGGGGAATGACGTGTCCCCGCGGAGGGGAGCACGTGGAGAACGTGCACCGGGCACGTTGTTTTCCCCGCGGAGGGGAGCTCGCGAGGTTCCCCGGAGGGGCGTTGTTCTCCCCACGGAGGGGAGCACGCGAGGACGCGGAAGAGCCATGGGGTCTTGCCTGATGGCACGGGGAATGTCGCCCGCGGAGGGCGTTCTGTTCGGCTAAGGGGGTGCCGAGGACGCTTCGAGGCGTGCCGTCCTGCTTGGCGGGGAGCGTATCCTGCCCGTCCTAGGGGGTGTGTGCCCGGTCAAGCTATTCCACTTATTGGGCCTTGTGCGTTATTGGGCTGGACCGCGAGGCTGGGCCCAGACCAGAACAATTACTATAAAAGAAATTAAAAAAAATCTACATACAACAATCAATTTACAGTCATAATGAGAACGACTTCTTCTACCAAGGGTGATGGCGCGATCTTGACTGGAAATAAGTTTCATCTATTTTTCAAAAATAAAAAGATCACTGATTAAAATTGAATAAATAAAAATATTATAGAATAAAATAAATTTTAAAAAAAAAGTATTTTCATTAAGAGATGAAATTTACATAAAAAAAAAAATAGAAGAGAATTTTTAACTTCTGTCACCACTTAGTAGTTAATGGAAGTTATAGGTGTGAGATATTTTTTGTGAGAGATGTAAGTTACTTTTTCAATTGGTAACCAACAAAAGTTATTAACCACTCAAGATTTTAAACTAAACTATTTTCTTGTTGATAGAAAAGATGAAGGGTAATTTTTGAACAAAAATAAGCCACACCAAAAACTTGTATTCCCTTTATATATAGTTATAGATTAAAGTTTCAATCTTTCCTTCCAAGTTTTCCTCTAGAAAAAAAATGTTTTCCCCAATAGGGGTTGCCTTAATACTGAATAATCCCTCTTCATTTAGAGCATCTTGAATAATATGAGAATGACCTTCTTCCAAAACCACTCCAACATAAGCTCTTTCGAATCTAAGCATGTCTTCCTTGGCTATATTAATTTGAAAGCGGGGAAAACTTGGTTTCTCATCAATAAGATGTCTCTTACCTCCACCTCTCGTTTATCACCATTAGTTTCTTCCTTTCCTTTAAAAGCAAAGCTCCTTCCAACAACTTGAGCATAAGATTTACCAAAATCCTTCTTCCCAACGTTCTTCCATTTTTGGTGAATGTATCGGGCATGGCCCAAATAATTTTTATGAACCTGTAGCTTTATGAGTTCCAAGAGAATATGAATGCTAAGGACATGTTTGAAGTCTTCAAGGTTTACGAATTGATATCTGAGGTTTTCATTCCAGCTAGAAAGGACGTAAGATTTATGGATTGATATCTGAGGTTTTCTGACTTGACTCAATACTATTTAAAATGTTATGAAAATTATCACGTCTTTTTTTTATAAATAAATGTGAATGATATTTTTAATTTTTTAATAGGCCAAAAACATTGTATTTTTCTCAAGTTTGAAATTAGTAATATTTTCTTTCAAAGTTAAATTTTACTAACGAGTTAACCTTTTTAAAGTTTTTTTAGATTAATTTATCTTTAAAAATCATATATATTTGTATCGATATCTTTTTCCACTCATCAATATTAAAAATATTTATTTAGTGTATTAGTACTTGATCTGACCTGATCAGAAGGGGATCACGGGCTGGCCACACGTTGTTGGACTGCTACCTGTTCACCGGTGATGAGGAGGAGAAAGGGGGTGTACCTGCAAGACACTCCGATCCCAAAGTAAGGAATTGGGCAGAGTGAGAGCAAAGTACAGAAAGGGCAAGATGTGAATTACCTGACCCTCTTGAGGAAGAGGGTATTTATAGAGAGACCCCAGCGCTGGGCCAACGGTCACTTGCGTTGGGCTGGATTGCCAGGCCCAACCCAGGTGACTGCTAGGGCTTACGTGGCATAGTGAAGACCAGGACGTGGTCTTCGCCCTAGTCCAACTGCTCCTTGATCTCCGGAAAGTGGGTTTGACCTGCTCTTTCGGAGGTGGGCAGTTGGTTGATGACGTGTCCTCGCGGAGGGGAGCACGTGGAGAACGTGCACCTGGCACGTTGTCCTCCCCGCGGAGGGGAGCTCGCGAGGTTCCCCGGAGGGCGTTGTTCTCCCCGCGGAGGGGAGCCCGCAAGGATGCGGGAGAGCCATGCGGTCTTACTCGATGGACCGGGGATGCTCTGTTCGGCCGAAAAAGGGGGCGTTGAGGGCGCTACGGAGCGTTCCGTCTCGCTCGGCGGGGAGGGTGTCGTGCCCGTCCTATGGGGGTGTGTGCCCGGTCGGGCTAGTCCACTTGACGGGCCTTGTGCGTTATTGGGCTGGACCGCAAGGCTGGGCCCAGACCAAAACAGAAGCCCCCCAAGTCGAAGCTCTATGGCGAAAGAGCGAGGACTTAAGGTCGTTTCTTCGGGGAGAGATGTAGCACGCGGCTCTGTCGAGGAAATCCTGGAGGGAGGTTGGCCGGTGTATGCCTACGGCCTCGTAGAACTTGGAGTCGTGGCATAGACCCTGCTCCATTAAGTAGCACTTCATCTCGTCTGACGTTGTCACTTGCACTGCTTCCCAGGTGAATCTTTCGATGTACTTTCGGAGGGGTTCGTCGGGGCCCTGGATTATCGCCCCGAGGACGGCTTCCGTCTTCGGGTGGCGCCAGGACGCCGTAAAGTATTTGGAGAACAGGTCTTTCAGGACTCTCCATGACGTAACTGATTTGGGCTCCAAACTATTGTACCGGGTCATGGCGCCTTTTCTCAGGGTCGTCGGGAATAGCCTGCACTTGATAGCTCCCCGGACGTTTCGGTAATCGAGCATGGCTTCGATGTCCTCTAGGTGATCGTCCGGGTCGGATGTGCCGTCGTACATCGATAGCGTCTGGGGCTTCTCCATCCCTTGGGGTATGGGGGCAGCCATGATTTCTCGGGACAGCGGGGTGCGATAATCGTCCTCGTCGCTGGGAGTCGGGGAGCGATGGGGAGACGAGCCGTTGAGAATAGGCCCCTGGTTTCGGGTTCTTGACCTCCTGCCTGGGTTTTCGCCGCGAGGATCCCTGGCCGGGATCGCCGCAGTGTTCTGGCGGCTCTCGCGAACTTGTCTTGCTGGGGACCTGGTGCGTTCTCGCACCACCTGTGTGTGGTGTCTCTCCAGCCGCGGTCGGCGATTTCTGGGTCGAGCTGAGGGACTTCTCGAGCCTCCGTTCTGGTCTTCCTGCGGGGGGGACCTAGGAGGGTCGACGCGCTCCAATGCTCCAATCCTCGCGTTTTGCTGGAACAGCAGCTGGTTCGTCTGGTTGATGGCCGCAAAGAGGGCGGCCACCGTTGGGTCTGCTCCCGCCGGGATGGGAACAGGTTGGAATGTTGTCGGGCTCAGGGGTCGGTGGTCGGCCTGAAGGAGTCGCTCTGCGGATGACGGTGAGGCAGTTTGGTCGTCTCTCTCGTCAGTTTCCGTCGGACGCGACGTTTCCATCTGCTTGTTTCCGTTGGTGGCGACGTTGAGCACAAAGTCGTGTGGGGTGTCGTCGCGGTGTGGGCTAGCCATGATCGTGGAGTGTTGGTGAAACTTTGGTTTTCTGCTCGGAGTAACGGGGAAGTTTCTGTTCCCACAAACGGCGCCACTGTTCTGACCTGATCATAAGGGGATCACGGGCTGTCCACACGCTTTTAGACTGCTACCTGTTCACCGGTGATGAGGAGGAGAAAAGGGGGTGTACCTGTAAGACACTCCGATGCCAAAGTAAGGAATTGGGCAGAGTGAGAACAAAGTACAGAAAGGGCAAGATGTGAATTACCTGACCCTCTTGAGGAAGAGGGTATTTATAGAGAGACCCCAGCGCTGGGCCAACGGTCACTTGCGTTGGGCTGGATTGCCAGGCCCAACCCAGGTGACTGCTAGGGCTTACATTGCGTAGTGAAGACCAGGACGTGGTCTTCGCCCTAGTCCAACTGCTTCTTGATCTCCGGATAGTGGGTTTGACCTGCTCTTTCGGAGGTGGGCAGTTGGTTGATGACGTGTCCTCGCGGAGGGGAGCACGTGGAGAACGTGCGCCGGGCACGTTGTCCTCCCCGTGGAGGGGAGCTCGCGTGGTTCCCCGGAGGGCGTTGTTCTCCCCGCGGAGGGGAGCCCGCAACGATTCGGGAGAGCCGTGCAGTCTTACTCGATGGACCGAGGATGCTCTGTTCGGCCGAAAAAGGGGGCGTTGAGGGCGCTACGGGGCGTTCCGTCTCGCTCGGCGGGGAGCGTGTCGTGCCCGTCCTATGGGGGTGTGTGCCCGGTCGGGCTAGTCCACTTGACGGGCCTTGCGCGTTATTAGGCTGGACCGCGAGGCTCGGCCCAGACCAGAACAGGAGCCCCCCAAGTCGAAGCTCTGTGGCGAAAGAGCGATGACTTAAGGTCGTTTCTTCGGGGAGAGATGTAGCTCGCGGCTCTGTCGAGGAAATCCTGGAGGGAGGTTGGCCGGTGTATGCCTACGGCCTCGTAGAACTTGGAGTCGTGGCGTAGACCCTGCTCCATTAAGTAGCGCTTCATCTCGTCTGACGTTGTCACTTGCACTCCTTCCCGGGTGAATCTTTCAATGTACTTTCGGAGGGGTTCGTCGGGGCCCTGGATTATCGCCCCGAGGACGGCTTCCGTCTTCGGGTGGCGCCGGGACGCCGTAAAGTGTTTGGAGAACAGGTCTTTCAGGACTCTCCACGACGTAACTGATTCGGGCTCCAAACTTTTGTACCAGGTCTTGGCGCCTTTCCTCAGGGTCGTCGGGAATAGCCTGCACTTGATAGCTCCCCGGACGTTTCGGTAATCGAGTATGGCTTCGATGTCCTCTAGGTGATCGTCCGGGTCGGATGTGCCGTCGTACGTCGATAGCGTCGGGGGCTTCTCCATCCCTTGGGGTATGGGGGCAGCCATGATTTCTCGGGACAGCGGGGTGCGATAATCGTCCTCGTCGCTGGGAGCTGGGGAGCGATGGGGAGACGAGCCGTTGAGAATAGGCCCCTGGTTTCGGGTTCTTTACCTCCTGCCTGGGTTTTCGCCGCGAGGATCCCTGGCCGGGATCGCCGCAGTGTTTTGGCGCCTCTCGCGAACTTGTCTTGCTGGGGACCTGGTGCGTTCTCGCACCACCTGTGTGCGGTGTCTCTCCAGCCGCGGTCGGCGATTTCTGGGTCGAGGTGAGGGACTTCTCGAGCCTCCGTTCTGGTCTTCCTGCGGGAGGACTTAGGAGGGTCGACGCGCTCCAATGCTCCAATCCTCGCGTTTTGCTGGAACAGCAGCTGGTTCGTCTGGTTGATGGTCGCAAAGAGGGCGGCCATCGTTGGGTCTGCTCCCGCCGGGATGGGAACAGGTTGGAATGCTGCCGGGCTCGGGGGCCGGTGGTCGGCCTGAAGGAGTCGCTCTGCGGATGACGGTGAGGCAGTTTGGTCGTCTCTCTCGTCAGTTTCCGCCGGACGCGACGTTTCCATCTGCTTGTTTCCGTTGGTGGCGACGTTGAGCACAAAGTCGTGCGGAGTGTTGTCGCGGTGTGGGCTAGCCATGATCTTGGACTGTTGGTGAAACTTTGGTTTTCTGCTCGGAGTAACGGGGAAGTTTCTGTTCCCACAAACGGCACCACTGATCTGACCTGATCAGAAGGGGATCACGGGCTGGCCACACGATGTTGGACTGCTACCTGTTCACCGGTGATGAGGAGGAGAAAGGGGGTGTACCTGCAAGACACTCTGATGCCAAAGTAAGGAATTGGGCAGAGTGAGAGCAAAGTACAGAAAGGGCAAGATGTGAATTACCTGACCCTCTTGAGGAAGAGGGTATTTATAGAGAGACCCCAGCGCTGGGCCAACGGTCACTTGCGTTGGGCTGGATTGCCAGGCCCAACCCAGGTGACTGCTAGGGCTTACGTGGCGTAGTGAAGACCAGGACGTGGTCTTCGCCCTAGTCCAACTGCTCCTTGATCTCCGGAAAGTGGGTTTGACCTGCTCTTTCGGAGGTGGGCAGTTGGTTGATGGCGTGTCCTCGCGGAGGGGAGCACGTGGAGAACGTGCGCCGGGCACGTTGTCCTCCTCGCGGAGGGGAGCTCGCGAGGTTCCCCGGAGGGCGTTGTTCTCCCCGCAGTGGGGAGCCCGCAAGGATGCGGGAGAGCCATGCGGTCTTACTCGATGGACGGGGGATGCTCTGTTCGGCCGAAAAAGGGGGCGTTGAGGGCGCTACGGGGCCTTCCGTCTCGCTCGGCGGGGAGCGTGCCCTGCCCATCCTATGGGTCGTGTGTGCCCGGTCGGATTAGTCCACTTGACGGGCGTTGTGCGTTATTGAGCTGGACCGCGAGACTGGGCCCAGACCAGAACTGTACTAATTAAAATATTTAAATGAATATAACTTTTGATTATTCAAATCAACTTTTTTTATTTTATTTAAATATATCTTTAAAATGTATAAAACTTAAAGGGAACACCCTAAAATAAGATGAGAGAATATAATTTTAATAAATGTTTATTTAAAAAACAACTCAAAATAACTAAGGTAGATGCTTATCATCTGCCTATTGCTTGACAAAAATTGAAGATCTATCGGCATAATTCTGAGTATTGAAGTTGCTTGTGAAGGAGAATAGAAGAAGACAAATGGGAAGTTGATTGACTAGTTTTTGTAGACCATTTATTAAAAAAAAAATATCTTAGTTTGTTGTGAGATATTATGTCTCTAATTGTTATTGACGTATGATGCTCAAATTGTTATGTGATCACTTTAGCTTTTATTATATATTTTTTTAGATTTAGTTTAATCAAAAGATTATAAAGATTGATTTTTAATTTAAATTAGATTGAAAAAGATTTTATCAAATCATAAATTTGAATGAATAATATTTAATTGGATACCATTTAATTAAAATATTTTGATGTATTTAAAAAAAATGATTTGTTGAATATTGAATTTGGATGATTTTTTTGGTTATTCCGCTTTTGACTGGAACATATTTTCTATATAAAGAAAAAGTTGTTCTTATTTGAAGACTCAAACTTTCGAACAAAGATTTTTGGTGTGTCATAATAGAATTTTCTTTAGTTTGTATATTTTTCCTCGTGTAATACTCTATCTCAAGGTGCTTTCATATCTTAGAAAGATATAGTATTTATTCCATAGTGCTTTTAATCACACCATAAATATTGATTCTTGCAAATGCACCTCTATTGATTCAACTATTAACTGCAAAGAGTTTCAAGTCTAGCCTATCCCAAAAATCTAAGGGGGAACCTCTGCTAGTTCATTCAAGGCTCTAGTACAATACAAAGATCAAGTTTTTGTTTTTTGAGAATTTTTTTGAGTGCCAATTTGGAAGGGATATTGGCACTGAAATTCCATAATAGGCACTTCATACAGAAGAAGGCTCATGAGGATTGACTTTGGATCTGGTTATACAAGCTCCTTTGATTTAACTTTCTTTCTTCTTTTCTTTCCTTTAGATTTGGAAACAATCAGTTATAATTGATCTATAACATTTTCTTAGAGACCTTTTTCAATAGAGTCTTCTTTATCATCTTTCATGTTTGACCAAGACTCCTTGAGAAACTCAGCATTCCTGTCCCGTGTAACTTCAATTGTATCGTCAATGTTGATGAGTTATGTAACATCCACAAACTTTGAGCCTTCAGAGCTTGCGTATCCAGCATCATTCATCATACTCCTCTCAGGGCTCTAACATAATGACCAAAATATCTCTCTAGGGAGGGTCTATTAGACGTCGAATCTATGCATATGGGAGTTCTAAGATAGAGACGGAAAAAATACCATTAATTCTTAACCAAACATGGGCAGGAGTATGGTTAACATTATTTGGAATAAAATCCCTCATCCAATGGAACAAATTCAATACACTCGAGCTCAAATTTCTTGAGGGAATGGATCTAACATGCCCCATTTTTCTATTGATCTCCATAAATTCTTCAACTTTACCCGAATTTGAACCACCGTTATGGTAAAGGAACCTTTAGGCAATTAGAATCTTCTGTGCAGGTTATGCTTGCAATAACCGAGCCCTATGAGGTGTTCTTTTTATGGAATTGAAATGGATAGCCTATCTCATTTAACGCATAAAGTTAGGAGTTAGCTAGCTAGGATGTTGCACACGTTGACAAGGGTTTCAACAAAGCACTTGCTTGGTTTGCTCAGAGGTTTGGTTTAGTAGCTAAGGGTTGTTGTCTGTAGGTTTCTGGAAATAGCATGTGAACTTGCGAAGAATCCATCGGGGAAGATATATAGGTCAACAATGTTTTCTCTATTCAACTCTCATTGCAAAATTCCATTTAATTTAATTAATTATATCTCAAAAGTGCATAAAATTTAAAGGGAATGCTCTAAAATAAGATTGGAGAATATAATTTTAATATATGTTTATTAAAAAAAACTTAAAATAAATACAGTAAATACTTATGATCTGCATCTTGATACACAAAAATAGAAGATTTACTGCATAATTTTTCTATCGGCATAATTTAGTGTTTGGGTGGCGTAATAGGATGAACTTGAGTATTGTAGTTCCTTTTGACGAAAGAATAGAGGAAGCAAAAACGGGAAGTGTTATAATAGGCGATTGAGCAAGTTGCCTTAATTTGTTGTGACAAATTATGTCTCTAGTTGTCACTGACGAATGTTGCTTAGACTGTTATGTGATCGCTTCAGCTTTTATTAAAAGACAACTCCACCCTTTGATTGTCACCCACTGTTCGGATCAAACAATCGATTGTCCACATATTAGACAACTCCACCCTCTGACAGGTTACCCATCATCTAGATCAATCAGACGGTTGTCTACATAGTGCATCTCGTCCCTTTCAGCAGGTTTAAAACCGCTCCTTATATCTAAAGTGAAAAGGGGTGTCATTATCAAGTATTCAAATTCATTATCACTTTTACATCACTTTTGATTCTCTATTTAACTTGGACGATGGAGTGCTAACCATGTAGGTCAATCCTTTTTTCACCGCACCTAAAGCTCAAGTCCACCATTGCAAATCATTACTACACCATTCACCAAACAACTATGACTCTACCGTAGAACAAGACCATTAACATGATAAACAAATGTAAAAACAAAATTGTTTACGTGATGATAATCTAGTGTTTAACTAAAATAATACCAACTATTAATTTTTTTTGTTGAAACCATTATTTTTTTAGGGTCTACCTACCCACTTAAAAACTCTACAAAATAGAACATAGTACTTCACAGTTAATAAGAAAAATGGTTCGCCCGCTCAAATTGAGAATGACACATAACTAGGTGTATAAATAAGTTGAGCTGAGTTAGGTTTTATCAAGTCTAAGTATAACGCATTAAAAGAATTCAAAGTCTAAAACTGACGTGTAGTCTGTCAAAGGTTTATTTTTTAGTTTGAGTCTGGACTTTTGAAAATATTGGTTGACATATTAATCTACTTAAAATCCAATTTTATTTGAATATATATAAATAAACAATTCAACTAATATTTAAATTGACTAACAAATTAATAAAACAATGAGACGAAATATTTATTTGTATCAACTTATTCAAACTTACGTAATAACATAAGTTTTGTAAGACTATATGTTCTTGAAAACTTATGAACACAACTTATGATATTGTTTATTAAGGATTTTCATCTTATTTACACAAGTTCTTAAAATATAAATAAATTTTATTTTTATATTTTAATTGAAGGTACAAAATACAATATAATATAATAAATTTATTCATATTTACTTAAAAGGACTGGTTTGATAGACTTAAACGGTATTTTTATATTAAATGACCTAACATTTTTAACTAAATAAATTTTAAAAAATGCCTAAATGTTTTCAATTTAAAAAATGCCTAAATTTTTTTCAATTTAAAAAATGTTTAGTCAGACTTAGAATTATGTAGACTAAGTCATAGACTTATGTTAATTAACCTAACCTATTTTCACCCCTACACATAGCATGCCCCACACAATCATTGTTAAATATGTTTTAAAGTATTTTAGTAAAAAGATTTCCTTTGAAACTTACATATATTTGTTAAATTGTATTTAAGATGTTAAATAAAAATAATTATATACTTTTTACGACTTGTATACAATTTTAATGCATTTTATTTTCAATTATTTAGGATCATTTTAATATAGATTGATAATGTTATTGTTGATTATTTATTCAAACTTAATTAGTTATTTAGTTATTATATATATATATATATATATATATATATATATATATATATATATATATATATATATATATATATATATATATATATATATATATATATATATATATATATATATATATATATATATATATATATATATATATATATATATATATGTAATAACTACTTGTGTAGTTTTTTAACAAGCTTTCATAACAATCATCTTTTCCCATTCAATATTTATTACTTTCTCATTTCTTCCATTCCACTCGAACATTCTCTCTATCTTTCTCTCAATTAACTTTCACATTCACAAGATGTAATACCACCAACATATGGTATCACGAGATCAATTATGATCTAGAATCAATAAGAATTGTAGTTATGGTTGGGACAGGTGGCAACAACTTCCCTGCAAATCCTTCAATTCTTGATGGCAAGAATTAGGAAAATGGTGCATTCATATGAGAGCATCTTCAATGTTCAAGATGTGTCTGAGTATGTAGCAGAAGGATTTCAACTACTAGTAGAAAATGCTACTGATGCTCGGAAGGTAATATATAAGGAATTCAAGAAGAAAGATCATAAGGCCATACCTTTACATTCACCGATGTGTTGAAGCGAATGTGTTTGATAAAATAACTCATGCTACAACTTCAAAATAAGTATGGCTATGTTGGAAAAAATACTATGGTGGAGATGCCAACATTAAGAAGGTGTGCCTCCAATCTCTGAGAAAGTAGTATGAAATGTTGCATATGAAAAAGGGCGAAACGATATCATATTTCTTCACAAGGGTTCAAGAATTAATCAATCAGATAAAGAATTCTATAGATACGTTGACAAAGCAAATGAAGGTCGAAAAGGTACTTCAAAGTCTGACTCCTCAATATGATATGATAGTAGTAATAATTATGGAAACCAAAGATCTGGAAATAATGAAAATGGAGGATGCGCAAGAATCTCTTGAAGCCAGAGAAATGAGACTTAATCAAAGAAAGACAAATAAAGATTCTGATCTGGCCCTGATTTCTCATTCAAGAAATGAAGGTTCTGATGACACGAAGAGAAGGTGGAAGCAGAGAAAGGGAAATCACTAGAGAGAAGGCACACCAGATATAAAATAGAAGAAGAAGTTTGAAGAAATATATGAATCCTATCAAGGAGGAGGAAGATCTTGAAAATTTCAAAACAAGAAAAAGTTTCAAGACAAGAGAAAAATTTAATGCTTCAATTGTGAGAAGTATGATCATTTTACTTTAGATTGTTGGTTTGGAAAGGGAAAGAAAAATATTGGTGCAGGGGAAGCTAACATGGTGCAAGATGATTTAGATTCAAATCTTGTCAAGTTGATGATAACTACCTCGAAAAAGGCTCCAGCTTCGGATGTGTGGTATTTAGACTCTGGTGGTTCTAACCACATGACTTGATAGAAGGGGTGGTTGATTGAATTTAACTTAAACAAGAAGATAAGTTTGAAGTTGGCAGGTAATATAAGCTTAATGGAAGAAGGTGTGGGCAAGATTGTAATACAAAGCAAGGAACACAAAACAACATTGGTAGAAGATCTGTTATTTGTCCCTAGTATGAAATGCAATTTGTTAAGCATTGGTCAACTGGTTGAGAAAGGATTCTCAGTAATAATGGAAAGAGGCTCACTGAAGCTTTATGACAAAAAGAAAAAAGTGGTTCTAAAATTAACTCTGACGAGAAACTGAATCAGGAAGGCTAGTATAGCACCCCAAAATTTTCCCTTTCGTTTTAACTTTAACTGGCTTATGTGTTGTTCATTTGCATTATCATTAATGATACCATAACATTAGTTCTAGAGACATGGGATCAAGGGGTTTTGGTGGCTCAATACTTTCTTTTATTGCAAGTTTATAATCAGTAAGCATCAGAGGTTTCAACATTTATTTTTCTCGGCGATCAAGTATCAGATTATATTTTTGAGTAGGTTATTTCGAATGCACGAGACAGTACACAATGTATTTCAGGCATTATACAGGGGTGATATCAAATGACAAGTTTCATAGGTCAAACTATGCTCAAAACATGTGGCAACAGTTGATTCCCTAGGCTTCCCTCCTTGTGGCGCCAATAAATTCAAATTTTCTATGTCTTAATCGATTAACACTTTTTTCCTAGAAAAATTTTAATCAATTAACCAGTGTAAAATTTGCCCAATAATTTCAATTTTCAGTACTGCAGAATTTCTACTCAATTTCAATTCTCACACCAGTATAAGGATCTAGAAGTGGTTTTAAATTTGATTTATTTTTCCAATTAATTCAAATTCCCTCCAAATTTCAAATATTTCCATTCCTAATTCCACTCCTAATTTTCATTCCTCATACTAACCTACATTTTAAACTATATTTAATTCCAAACCTAAACCATACTTAAATCATTTTGCTCAAAACCTCTCATAACTCACTCATTTTTTTATTTTTCTACACATCTCACTTCAATTCTCTCAACTTTTCTCTCATTCCCAAACCCTCACCAAAGCTCCATAGCCAAAAGCTTCACAAATTGTTCATTGCAAATTTTGAATTCTTGAGCTAAACATTTATTGCATCTTCATCCTTTATTCAATTATGGTGTGGAAGTTCATTTGGATCTTGAATTAAGTTGTTGGAATTACTTCTTGAAGAACTTATGCTTATTCTTGGATTTCCTGCTTGGATCTTTAAGTTTTCTTGCTAGAGCTTCATAGATCTTTGGATTTCTTGCTTGGATATGTTAATTGCAGCTTAACAACACTCACCAAAGAAAATCTCAGCTTTGTAGGTAGGTAAATCCTAGATCTAGCTTTGTTTTTGCTTAATCTTGCATTTCACAATGTAGATCATTGGCTTTTTGGTGATATTTAATTCATTCCTTGTTTTGATCTTTGATTTTGGTGTTTGTTGGATCCAATTGATGTTTGCTTGATGTGATTTGGTATAATTTTCGTGCATATTTGATTTCCTAAGCATGTGGATGGATACATGACTGATTAATTGTTGAAAAGTGCTTTAAATTGGTGATTTTTGGCTACTGCATCAGTGTTAATCAATTAACCAGTTGCAGTGCCAAACTGGTTAATTGATTAACCAGTGTTAATTTTAGGATTTTTGGCTTTTCAAAGAAGGTTAATTGATTAACCACTTTACAGTGCAAATGGTTAATCGATTAACACTGATGCAGAATGTGATTTTTGTGCATTTTCAAGCTTGTTTTGATTCCTTTCCATTTCTAATCTTCATGGATTGATATGATGCATATTTGTGGACTATTTTTGATCTACTTCACCATACTTGATAGCATGCTTGTGATTCTTCGACGTGCGACTTTTGATTTTCGATGTTGAATATCTTTGATTGTTGTGTTACATTCTTGATGTGATGATCATGTTGCATAATTATTTGTGCCTTGTCAATTGTTGGTTATTGATGTTTGTCTTACTGGATATATGTCACATACTCGTGTTTGTTTCCGTTTCTCGCAAATGCATGATTGTTTGAAACGATTAACTATTGTTGAATATGCATGATATTCTTGGTGAATAATTCATTGTGCATCGAATTTGCTTGTGCTTAATTGTTAATACATGTTCATCATTTGACTTTGCTTGATGCATGTTCATGATTGATCCTCATAATGTCATATGCCTTTGTTGAATTATAGATACATAATCACGTGTTGTTCTTGGATTACTTGATCATATGCTAATTATTGCTTAATCTTGGTTGATTGCAATCTTGACGCTTGGTTTAGCTTGTTATGCATGCTCGTTTATGATAATTTCTTGCTTGATGTGTTGCTTCATTGTTGATGTATGCTTGTTGTCGGCCTTTTACACCTGTTGTTTTGGATTCTCACTTGCTGTTAAATGTACATCTATTCTTCCTGCTATCTTTTACACCTGCTATATTGTTGATGCGGTAAAGCAGCAAGCAAAAAATATTAAGTACCCAGTTTTTGTTAGAACACAGATTGGTTCTTAATAATAACTCTTTGTTTTGATGATAATTGTTAGGAAATTTTATATTTAAGAATTATATACTCTAAAATTTGTTTGAGAGTTTTACTGCAGATTGAAATGAAATTAACTCTCTAGAAGCAAATCTGTATTGTATACAAGAAGTTATCCTGACTCTGAAGCGCCAGATGCATCCTGCAGAAGATTCTGATTGCTGGTTATAGAAGATCCTGAGCGTAGTCTCAGAAGGATCTGAAGCAAGAAGCTCCAGAAGATTCTGAAGCTAGTCAGAAGCATCTGAAGCTTAGAAGAATATTGTATGAAGAGTTTCTCAAAGCATAATTTCTACAGAAGTTTCTGAAAGTACTAACGCTGCCAAGTACTGAAGATCTGTGTCAAATATGATATGATGATCAACACGCTGAAAGCACACATGCTGCAGAAGACTCTGATACAGCAAAGTTCTGAACATCATTAGAAGACTCTGACTCAATCAGACTTTGAAGAACTTGCTGAAAACTGAAGAAGAAATATTCAAAGATTATATCCGTTGGAGTAAATCAAACGTCTCTTTCCTCATTTGTGCTAGACACAATAACACAGACAAAAAGGATTTCTCTGTGCTATCTACTTCTAGGAAAGGTCACTTGATGTGAAGACAAAAAGGCTCAGACCTTTTTGGGACTCTCTTTTCAACGCTCAGCTTCCTTGGATCAGCTGCCTATAAAAGGAAGACTCCACCAAATTCTTCAGTTACACAATTTGCTGAAAAGAAATCATATTATTCAAGCTCTCATTCTTTCATATTCTTCTTAGAATTTCTTGTACTTAAACTTAAGAGAAAAATCACTGTTGTGATAAAAGCTTTATAGAAGCATTAATACTCTTGTATTTGATTTACATTGATTGTAAAGGTTTTTCCTTAAGAGGATTCAGTTGGAATCAGTAGCTCTTGAGAAGACTAAGAACAGTTGTTCTTAGGTGTTACTATTGTAATCAGTTTGATTAAATAGTGGATTAAGTCCTTGTTGAGAAAGGCAAATCACTCTAGGAAGGGTGGACTGGAGTAGTTGTTTTAAACGAACCAGGATAAAAATAATTGTGTCATTACTTTTAAAGTCTTAATCTTTCATACTTATTCAACCCCCTTCTAAGTATTATCTCACCTTCAGTTGGTATCAGAGCTCCGGTTCTGTGTGTGCTACCACTTAACAGTGTCAGTAAAGATCCAGAGAGAAATACTTTGATATATATTTATTTGTTACAATGGCTGATAATTCAATATCCAATATTAACAATAAATATGAAGAAAGGGACAGGATCAGCACCAAACCCCCAATGTTTGATGGGGAGAAATTTGACTACTGGAAAGACAGAATTGAGAGTTTTTTCCTAGGATATGATGCTGATCTATGGGATCTAGACATAGATGGATATGTCCATCCCACAGATGGGAATGGAAAGAAGATTGACAGAAAATCTATGACAGATGCTCAGAAGAAAGATTTTAGAAATCATCACAAAGCCAGGACTATATTATTGAATGCAATTTCACATACTGAGTATGAAAAAATTACAAACAGGGAAATTGCTTTTGATATGTTTGAATCCCTAAAAATGACTCATGAGGGAAATTCTCAAGTTAAGGAGACAAAAGCTCTGGCTCTGATCCAGAAGTATGAGGCCTTCAAAATGGAAGACTCTGATTCTGTTGAAGCCATGTTCTCCAGATTTCAGATACTCACTGTTGGGCTGAAAGTTCTGGACAAGGGATACTCTACATCAGATCACGTAAAGAAAATCATCAGAAGTCTGCCTACCAGATGGATACCAATGGTGACTGCCTTGAAGATGGCTAAAGATCTGAACAAGATCTCTCTAGAAGAACTCATCAGCTCACTGAGGAGCCATGAGATTGAGCTTGAGGAAGATGAACCTCAGAAGAAAGAAAAAGGTAAATCTGTTGCATTAAAATCTAACAAAACTGCTAAAGTTTTGCAGGTCATTCAAGAAAGCTCTGAAGAATCTTCTTCTGAAGAAGAAGATGAGTTATCCATGCTGTCCAGAAGGATCAACAGACTCTGGAAGCACAAAGGAAAGAAGTTCAACAACTTCAGAAGATCTGATAATAGAAAGGAATCTTCTGGACACAGAATATCTGCCAAGAAAGAAGTTGTGTGCTATGAGTGCAAAGAACCTAGGCACTACAAGAATGATTGCCCCAAACTTCAGAAAGAAAAACCCAAGAAGAAGTTTAACAAAAAGAAGAAGGTTCTGATGGCAACATGGGATGACTCAGATGAATCTGAATCATCTTCTGAATCAGAAGAAGAATGTGCTAATGTTGCATTGATGGCCAGCACAGAGGATCAAGAGGAAGGTACCTCAGGATATGAATCAGATTCTGAATCTGATGATGACGCAGAAGAGGTAATGGCTAAACTTACCAAAGAAGAACTTACAAAAGTTTTAACAGAAGTTCTTAAAAGTTATAACAATATCAAACTCAAATAAAAGAAGCTGAAAAGCAATCTTGAATCTGAGATTGATCTTCTGAAAACAGAACTTGTTGAGCAAAAAGAAATAAATCTGAAAATCAAAAATGACTTTGAAATAACTCGACAAGAATCTGAATCTGAGACTAAGTCATGTGAAAACATTTTAGAAAAATATGACTCTAGCTTTCAGAGATTTCTTACTAAGAGCATAGACAGAAGCAAGATGACTTCTATGATCTATGGTGTTAGTGGAAACAACAGAAGAGGTATTGGATATGAATCTTCATCTGGAAGCAATCCAAAACCTGTTGACAAACTTTACATCAAGAAGACACCTCTGTATTCTCAATTTAAATTTGGTCACTTAAATGACATTAAATACACAAGCTCTGAGAAGAATACTTATGTGTTTAAACCCAAGGCAAGTCAGAATAAACATTATGTTGAAAAACAGAAGTTTAGACAAACCTACAAACCAACTAACCCCAAAGGACCCAAGAAGATCTGGGTACCTAAAAACAAAATAATTCCTGTTGCAGATGTTCTTAGCAGCAAGGTCAGGACGCCAATCATGGTACCTGGACTCTGGATGCTCACGACACATGACAGGAGAAAAGTGTATGTTCCAAAGCCTGGAACTTATATCTGGAGGTGACGTGAAGTTTGGAGGGAACCAGAAGGGCAAGATCATTGGATCTGGCACTATTGGAAATGGTAAACTTCCCTCTATTACTAGTGTTTTACTTGTTGAAGGGTTAAAGCATAACTTATTGTCCATAAGTCAATTAAGTAACAATGGTTATGATATTACCTTTAATCAAAAATGTTGTAAAGCTATTAGTCAAAAGGATGGCTCTATCCTATTTAGTGGTAAGAGGAAAAACAACATTTATAAAATAAATCTTTCAGAACTTAAAGTTCAAAATGTTAAATGCCTCTTGTCTGTAAATGAAGAGCAATGGGTCTGGCACAGAAGATTGGGCCATATTAATATGAGACGTATATCTCAGATTAATAAACTTAATCTTGTCAGAGGACTCCCTAATCTGAAGTTCACTTCAGATGCTCTTTGTGAAGCATGCCAGAAAGGGAAGTTTTCAAAAACATCTTTCAAATCAAAAAATGTTGTTTCTACTTCTAAACCACTAGAATTACTTCATATTGATCTGTTTGGACCAGTGAAAACTGCATCCATCAGAGGCAAGAAGTATGGATTAGTCATTGTTGATGACTTTAGTAGATGGACATGGGTAAAGTTCTTAAAACACAAGGATGAGTCACATTCTGTGTTCTTTGACTTCTGCAAGCAAGTCCAGAATGAAAAGAATTTCAAAATTATAAAAGTCAGAAGTGATCATGGTGGTGAATTTGAAAATAAATATTTTGAAAAATATTTTTCTGAAAATGGCATTGCTCATGATTTTTCCTGTCCTAGAACTCCACAACAGAATGGGGTTGTAGAGAGGAAAAACAGAACTTTGCAAGAAATGGCCAGAACCATGATCAATGAGACAAATCTGGCAAAACATTTTTGGGCAGAAGCAATCAATACAGCTTGTTACATTCAGAACAGAGTGTCTGTTAGACCACTTCTGAAGAAGACTCCTTATGAACTGTGGAAGAACAAAAAGCCCAACATTTCATATTTTCATCCTTTTAGATGTATTTGCTATATGTTAAACACTAAGGAAAATCTGAGCAAGTTTGATTCCAAAGCACAGAAGTGTTTCATGCTTGGATATTCTGAACGCTCTAAAGGCTACAGAGTATACAACACTGAGACACAGATTGTGGAAGAATCCATTCATGTCAGATTTGATGATAAGCTTGGCTCTGAAAAGCCAAAGCAGTTTGATAACTGTGTGATCGGGAAAATAGCAAGTGTACTATTTTTACCAATTGTAGTAATAAGGGAAAAGTCCCAAGTATCGATCTCGAGGACTGCGTAGTAATTAACAGAATGTTTAGGATTCAAATGAACAAAAGGTCTAGTGGTTTGTTTGGTAGCAGAGTAATATAACAAGTAAATAAGGACTTATGAATCAATCTAAGAACAGTGTTAGGGGAGTGGAGACGATGCGAGTAAAGACCCTGTATGATTATTCTACTCTACTAGTTATTAACCTTAATTTATCAGTTGGCCACTTTAGTTGCCTTAATTCCTTAAGGAAAACCCTTTGAAGATTTTCCTGTACACTAATTCCTCAGTGTCCCTAGAAAGCTTCAAGCAATAGTTCCGACCATAAAATACGTGATACGGGATATCCTCATTCCTAAGTAATATTGACCGTGATACTATTTTGCAAAAGTGTTAGGTTGACTTTCCAGACCTAAGCCTAAGCACGATTCGAATTCTACTTTCCAATATGAATACGATTACGATTAATGCAAAATAAAATATATCAAGGTAAAAACATAGTTCTCATAGAATAATTAAACAAAAGTCATTACATCGCACTTAGGACCACCCCCTAACAACGTGGGGTTTAGCTGCTCATGTTCTTGGTAAACATAAAAGTAATTAGAATTGAAAAGGAAAAGATCATTACAATGCAAGTTGAAATCCTTGGATCATCAATCGCTTCCGCTTTTGATTGATCCTCTGGTTCCCAGCCGAATTCTCCTCTCAGTTGTCAATCCTAATCTCAATTCAAAAGTGTCCCCTACTTTCTAAAATGTGCCTCTTATATCTAAATTCAAATTACATCGCGAAATGTCTCAAATGCCCTTCGAAATAGGTCTGACAGCAAAAATCAGAAAACAGAGAAATTTCACTTTCAGTGGCCCTGACACGGGCCGTGTTGTGCAACACGGGTGGCCGTGTCAGGCTGCTGACTTCTTCAGGGCGTGCTCCTCTCCAAGGGCTGCAACACGGGCCGTGTTGCATGACACGGGCACCCGTGTTGCAAGTCTGAGTCTTCTTTTTTCTTCTGCTTTTGGTCCATCCGTGTCTGCCAACCGTGTCCTTCATGACACGGGCCGTGTTGTGCAACACGGGTACCTGTGTTGCAGCTCTGATTTCCCTTTTTCGACTTTTCTTTGCCTCCGAATGTGGTGCAATTGTCGTGCTATCCATTCCTGCCAAAAACATACTAAAAGAAACCAAATCAAACGCACCAGCGGCAAAAGCAACATAAACTTAAAAATAAGACTCGAAGACACACAACTACGAGTAATGCAAATAATAACAACTAAAGCTTCGAAAAATAGATAAAAACATTGCGAAATTAACCACAAACAGCGTTTGAAAACACAACTGAAATCCACCGATCAAACTCCCCCGAACTTGAACTTTTGCTTGTCCTCAAGCAACAAGCTCACCAAACCGAACTTAATATCTTTTTTCGTAACGGAACCGTCCATAGAATTGTGAGTTACGGTGATAATACTCATACTTGAACTTCTCATTCCAAGTACCCTAGGATTAATCTCGACTTTTCCCTCAAAACAGGTAACATGCAAACACTAGACTGCGGTAAACCACAAACCTCAGTCTCCCTATGGGTAACCTCTCCGACTATGCTTTGTACTTAAGTCTGCTTTTTTGATTTTCCTCCCTTTCATTTGGACAATCACTATACGGCTTTTATGATTTTCCTCGTGTGCACAAGATTTATCAATGACATTTTTCTTTTTCTGGCACTGTTATTCTTTTTGAATGGCTTTCAGGTTCGACCGCCGTTGGGCTGAATAACCGGGTGAGGGTTACCCAACTTAGAAGGATTAGTCGCCTAATTGCCCCTTTTTGTTTGTTTTTTTTTCCTGTGCCTTAACTCAATATTTTTCATTACCCTTGCACACACGATTATTTTTTATGGAACCTGATTGTCAAAATAAACTACTCAGGGGTACTTCTCAGATCAAAGCACTATGGTACAAATCTACACGTCGAACTCGTTCCTATTTGGGAAACCCAGGGTGTTGGCCTTTTACCTATCTCTCAAGATTATCCCGATTTCATCCTCACGGTTCTTTTCTGAGTATTCTATATACTTTCTCATCACCTCACTCAACATCTTCACTAAATAGTTCCCCAACCAACACTGTTATTAATTTTATTAGCTCAATGTCAGGGGGGTCTTCCTGTGGATCGCTATCATGTTCTCAAACTAACACTGGAAATTAAATAAACAAATAACTGCAACAGAATTGAAAACACACAAATAACATAAAAACACAAATAAAATAAAACACAAATAAAATACCCCCACACTAGAATTCAACAGTGTCCTCACTGTTGGAACAATAGTAGCAGGGGACTCACAGAGTTCATGGTTGCGGAGGTTGGTCGCGCAGCATCATCTGCCGCATCCATTCATGCATCTCACCGATGAACCTGCCTTGTCAGATTTGTTCGTTCCCTTGTCTTGTCTGCTCCTCGCCTTGCCTCGTCTGCTCACTTCGGAGATGGCACATCTCATTCTCCATCCAATCCCATTCTTTTTTAGATAAGCTCCAAGAGCCTGAGCCGGATTCCTGATGGGGTGAGAATCGAGTAGGCGGTATAGGCGCTTCTTCTACCTGATCGCCTTCATCCTCAAAGAATTCTGCACCTGTACCATCATAAAATTGGTCGTCTTCATCCTGCATGGGGCTCTCATATAGCCAGTTATTCACATTTTGAATACTAATAAAGTCAGGGGCAGGTAAAGCAAGGAGATGACTGTTTCGGCTTACCAAGGAGTAGTAATTATCAAAGACTCGAATCATACCTTGGGCAGTCAGTGTGGCAAGATCTATTTTTGTCTTACCTGCAACAGTGGGTTCCTCTCTCAAGAGAGCACCGTGGCCAAAGTGATTCGCGATTTGAGTAATCATACCGCCTACACTTATTTCGCCTGAAGGTGCATTCGCAACCCTCTTCAGGTGATCAGCTGCAAAGGCAGCTACATTAATGAGTTCGTGATTGGCCATGCCGTACATGAAGTACAACTCCCTCTGAGTCGCCACCCCTGTGCTGTCACCCCTGCCGAACAGTGTATATGCCAATCCCTTTTGAGCGTACCTAAAACAAGGGTTATGGATACAAGAGGCTTTTGCCGCTTTCGCGACATAATCAGTTCTGCCTGTAATAGCCTTCCAGAAGTCCCCTGCACTAAAATTTCCCGGAGGGGCTCCGGGACCAAAATTGGGGAGCTTCAGAATATCTCCCAACTCGGCTATGGTCAGGCTATGGTCAGTATCAAATAATCTAAACCTCAGTGTACCATAATATTCTTCCTCCACCCCTGTCCACCTGTGCTTCAACTGAAATTCTAAAGTGCTCAAGAATTCAACAGTTATGCGCTCATAAGTTGGCGCTTCTAATTGCATAAACTCTAACATACCCAGAGTGTGAAACATCCTATGAACCTCTATTCTCAGCCCTAGATTATCAAGCGTAGTGTTACAGATATACCTTGTGGGCGCGAGCTTACGCTTGATGATGTTAGAGTACTTTTTCTGATGATCCGGGTCTTCAAAGAGTATGCCGTGAGGGTTCGCCATACGGTGTGCTCTCTTTCTGGGGCGTGAAGTTTCCGCCACTGCTTTTCCGGTATCTCTACGAGGAGGCATTCTTAACCTACAAAACACAAACAATACAGATGGTTCGAAAAATTTCGAAATCACTGTTAGTGAAAAACGCAACCGTAGAATTAATCACAATGATGAGTAGAATGTTTTTTGTGAAGGACGGAAGTGGTTCCGGTGAGTGGGTGTGGTAGATAATGAAACTTTTGTGGAGAGAGGGTTATGGAGGTTAAGGGTTTTGTGAGGGAGAAGAAGGAGGAAGATGAAAAATGATATGAATTGTGTGGTGGGTAATGATAAGTGGGGGTTTAAGTGGTGGGCCCCACGGGGGTAAAAATTTTAAAAATCTGAACGCGCCTTACAACACGGGCCGTGTTGCACAACACGGGCACCCGTGTTGCTCCTCCTGTACATATATTTTTTTTCATTGCCACGCACCTGCAACACGGGCCGTGTTGCACAACACGGGCACCCGTGTTGCTCCACTGCTCCACCTTTTTTCCCAACTTTCTCATCTCTGTCATGCTGGGCCTGACACGGCCCGTGTTGTGTAACACGGCCACCCGTGTCAGGGTGCTGTTTTTCAATTTTTTCCTCTCCTTTGGTCTCCGACATTCTTCTTTCACCGATGAACTGCGAGTTGATCAAAACCTGTTAAAACAAAAACAAAATGAAAGCGTGAATGTGAAATACGTGGGTTGCCTCCCACGAAGCGCTTCGTTTTACGTTGCCTGGCTCGACGGTCCGTCATCGTATCATGTGAGATGAACGACATCGTTTCGATCTTTCTGCTGTCCCTCGTAGTAAGGTTTCAGACGCTGACCATTTACTTTAAAAATGTCTCCATTTGCTGGATTTTTCAGCTCGACTGCTCCGTGCGGAAACGTCTTATGTACTACAAATGGTCCCGACCATTTTGATTTAAGCTTTCCCGGAAACAGTTTCAGTCGGGAGTTGTACAACAGTACTAATTGTCCTTCCCGAAATTCTTTCTTCTGAATACGTCGATCATGCCATTTCTTTGCTTGATCCTTGTACATTTTTGCATTCTCATATGCCCGGTTCCTGAATTCCTCTAGCTCATGGAGTTGGAGAGTTCTGGACTCTCCTGCTCTGTTGAGGTCTAGGTTAAGGACTTTTGATGCCCATAATGCCTTGTGTTCTAACTCTAGAGGCAGATGGCAAGCTTTACCATAGACCAGTTGGTAAGGGGACATACCAATGGGTGTTTTGTATGCAGTGCGATACGCCCAGAGAGCGTCGTCCAGCTTTACTGCCCAGTCCTTACGGGATGCACGCACTATTTTCTCTAATATCTGTTTGAGTTGCCGATTTGACACCTCGGCTTGCCCGTTGGTTTGAGGATGGTACGGAGTAGATATTTTTTGCTTCACATTATACTTAAGGAGTAGCTTTTCCATGAGATGATTTAGGAAGTGAGTTCCTTCATCACTTATAAGGGCCCTTGGTACTCCAAACCGCAAAAATATGTTCTCCTTCAGAAATCTAACCACTACTTTAGCATCATTTGTTGGTAGTGCCACTGCTTCTACCCATTTCGAAACATAGTCAACTGCTACCAGGATATAGTGTTTTCCAAATGATGGTGGGAATGGTCCCATAAAATCAATCCCCCAAACATCAAACAACTCCACTTCTAACATGGAATTCTGCGGCATCTGGTTTCTTTTCGAGATATTTCCAGTCCGTTGACATCTGTCGCATTCCTTGACTACGTTCTGGGCATCCTTGAACAAAGACGGCCAATACAACCCTGATTGGAGGACTTTGGCTGCGGTGCGGTCGCCACTGAAATGCCCTCCATAATCTGAATTATGACATGCTTCGAGCACCTTCCTTTGCTCTTTTTCCGGAACGCATCGTCTGATCAGTCCATCCACCCCTTTCTTGTAAAGAAACGGGTCATCCCATAAGTAGAACCTGCAGTCATGAACAAACTTTTTCCGTCTGTTAGAATCAAAATCGTCGGGTATGAGACCCCCGACTAAGTAGTTGGCGTAATCCGCAAACCAAGGAACACCATGAATAACTAGGATGTGTTCATCAGCAAACTCATCCTTTATCGGGCGTTTTCCTCGTTTTCTTCAATCGGTGACATTCGCGAGAGGTGATCAGCTACAGTATTTTCACATCCTCTCTTATCCCGAATCTCCACATCGAATTCTTGGAGAAGAAGGATCCATCTCAGCAACCTGGGCTTCGACTCCTGTTTAGCAAAAAGATATTTTAACGCAGCATGGTCAGTATAAACAATCACTTTAGAACCCAACAGATATTGCCTAAATTTGTCAAAGGCATACACCACCGCTAGCAACTCCTTCTCGGTAGTTGCATAATTCATCTGTGCCGGGTTCAAAACATGACTCGCATAGTAAATAACATGCAAAAGCTTCTCTTTCCGCTGCCCCAATACAGCCCCTACTGCGATGTCACTGGCGTCACACATGATCTCAAACGGCAGCGACCAGTCTGGGGCTATCACAATTGGTGCTGACACCAACTTATTTTTCAGGTTCTCGAATGCATCAGCACATTCCTTATTGAACACAAACGTCGTTTCCTTGACTAACAAGGACGTCAACGGTTTAGCTATCTTGGAGAAGTCTCTTATGAACCTGCGGTAGAACCCTGCGTGACCCAAGAAGCTTCGGATACCTTTCTCGTTTACGGGTGGTGGTAACTTGGATATTACTTCCACTTTTGCTTGATCAACCTCGATCCCTTTGTGTGAGATTTTGTGACCAAGGACGATGCCCTCTCTCACCATGAAATGACATTTTTTCCAATTCAGGATCAAGTTACTTTCCTGACATCTCTGCAACACAAGTGACAGGTTAGTTAAACAATCATCAAATGATGACCCAAAAACCGAAAAATCATCCATGAAGACTTCCATATGTTTCTCAAGCATATCCGCAAAAATAGAAGTCATGCATCTTTGAAATGTGGCTGGGGCATTACATAGCCCGAATGGCATCCTCCTATAAGCAAAAACTCTGTACGGGCATGTGAAGGCTGCCTTCTCTTGATCCTCCGGCGCAACCGCGATTTGGTTGTATCCGGAGTATCCATCTAGAAAGCAATAGTAATCGTGACCAGCCAATATTTCTAACATCTGATCAATAAAGGGCAACGGAAAGTGATCTTTTCTGGTGGCTAAATTAAGTCTCCTATTATCAATGCGTAGGAATCAACTCATTCTTATCATTAGTCACCACGGTTGTGCCTCCTTTCTTAGGCACCACGTGAACAGGGCTCACCCATGAACTGTCTGATATAGGATAGATAAGTCCAGCATCCAATAATTTCACCACTTCCTTTCTTACGACTTCCTTCATAACGGGGTTCAGTCCTCGCTGAGGCTGCACAACCGGTTTATCGTCCTTCTCCATGAGGATTTTGTGCATGCAAACTGTAGGACTTATACCCTTTAAGTCTTCGATTTTCCAACCAATAGCACTCTTAAATTTTTTAAGAACCCCAATCAGTTGTTTCTCTTGGACACTTTTCAAACTAGAGCTGATAATGGCGGGACACTTTTCCTCGGTGTCTAGAAACACATATTTGAGATTTTCAGGCAGTTGTTTCAACTCCGAACCTTTAGGCTTTTCGTCATTACCCTCCAGCGCTATAGGTTGTCGTAAGTCCTCCCATCGGTGTGGTCGGGATCCCCTTTGGAATGGTCGAGTGTCCAACATTTCGACTACCTCTCTGTCATTCTCATCTACTTCTTTGTCTTCCTTAAAGATTGACATGCTTAGCACTCTCTCCAGGGGTAGTTGGGTCACACTCTCCAAATGTTCGCTCTCTACGACCTGTTCTAGCACTTGTATGTTGCTACTGGTGCCACGATCCTGTTTATGCTTCATGGTATTACTAACATCAATTTTTAACTCCTCGTCATATACTTTCAAGGTCAGGGTGCCGCCTTCCATATCTATCATGACTCTCCCGGTTTCCAAGAATGGTCGGCCCAAAATTAACGGCATTTCTTCATCTTCCAGCATCTCTAGGATCACAAAATCAACCAGAAACACAAATTTATCTACCTTAACTAGTACATCTTGAACCACTCCATATGGCCGCTTAACTGAATGATCAGCAAACTGGAGGGTCATCCGAGTGTCTTGAACCACACCGATATCCAATTTTTTGTAGATGGACAAGGGCATGAGGCTAATACTTGCTCCCAAATCAATTAAAGCTCTGTTGAATGACCTATCGCCAATAGTGCATGGGATAGTAACAGCTCCACTGTCTTTCTTCTTGACCGGAATCTTCAGACCCTGCAAAATAGCACTACAAGTTTCCGTTAGAATAACAGGTTCGGACTCACTCGTCCGCTTCTTAGCAATGATGTCCTTCATGAATTTTGCATAGGTGGGCATTTGTTCTAGTGCCTCCAACAACGGAATGTTCAGCTCCAACTTTTTAAACAGCTCCAGGAACTTCTCGAAATTCTTCTCTTGCTGTCCTTTCTTCTTATTTCTTGAGGGGTATGGCAGCTTGATCACCGGTTTCGGTTCTACCACTTTTTCTTTAGTTACCGGTACCGGTGTCACCACTTCTTCCTCGACTATTTCACTCTCTTTAATTTCCAGCTCCACTTCAATCATCTGATCATTTAGTTCCGTTTCCTCTTCTCCTACTTCCTTGGCTTTTCCACTTCATGTTACTACCGTCTTAATTTGGTGGTGATCCTTCGGATTTGGTACTGTGGCACTTGGAAGTGTACCCGGCGCTTGTGAACTTGCTAGCTGTTGGGTAATTTGACTCATTTGTACTTCAAGATTCTTTATGGATGCTCCAGCATTCCTGAAGTTACTCCTTGTCTCTTCTTGAAATTGAGAACTTTGGGCGGCCATTTTCTCAATGGCCACTTCCCAATCAGCTTTTCGAGGCGCTTGTGGTTGATATTGAGGTTGGTACGGTGTCTGCTGGTACTGCTGTGGCTGAGGTTGATACGGTTGTTGGCTTTGAACAGGTTTTTGTACATTTCCTTGTTGATCTTTCCATGAAAAGTTTGGGTGATTTTTCCAACCAGGATTATATGTGTTGGCGTAAGGATTGTTCTGCCTCAACATATTAATCTATTCCACTTGCTCTTGAGTTGCTACACAATGCATTGTAAAGTGTGGTCCACCGCATATTTCACAAGGTGCTGCTTGAACTGGTTCAACCTGTGCCACTACCTGAGTTTCAACATTCATTTTCTTTAACCTTCTCTCTACCTCCGCGGTGATCTGATCCTCCATTTTAACAACCTGGTCTGCCAGCTTCAGATCAATCTTACCTTCCGGTTGGTTAACCGTGCGATCATACAACTCAAGGTGCTCGTTCGCGGCGATTGCTTCTATGATCCTTCTGATACCTGTGGCCGTTGAGAAGTTGGTTGAGCCACCGGCAGCAGTATCTATGAGCTGTTTCGTTTTGAGTCGTAATCCATTCATGAAGTTTTGCATCTGCTCAGTGGCGTCCATGTTATGAGTAGGACATGCTGTAAGACACCTCTTAAACCGCTTATATGCATCCCCTAAAGATTCTACTTCTTTTTTCTTGAAGTTGACAATGTCATATCTTTTTCGGATGAACACTGAGGCAGGGAAATACTCATTCAGGAACGCAGTTTCCATCTCTTTCCATGTTGTGATACTCCCAGCGGGAAGCGAGTAAAACCATTCTTCCGCATCATCAGTGAGTGTGAACGGGAACATAACTAATCTCTTGGCCTCTTCGGAATGTCCTTCTATTTTCAGCGAGGTGGTGGTTGTGAGGAATCTCTGAAGATGTTTATTTGCATCTTCGTTGATTCTTCCGGCGAACGGCTTGCTCTCCAACTGACGGATGGTGGAAGGGTGTAGCTGAAAATGCGCAGCATTCACCGGTTGATTCACAATGGTCATCCGGTTTGGTTGAGCATTGGCCCCTCCATAGTCTCCTAGCAGTCTTTCAGGCTGAGGTGGATTTCCAGCCATTTGAACAGTTTCCGGTGTTGTCTCTCTCTCTTCGGAGTCGCTCTGCACAGATATAATTTCCTCTATTTCTTCCAGTTTTTTAACTTTAGCTAATCTCCGTCTTTTGTGTAATGCTCGCTCTGGTTCTGTATCAAAAGAATATTTAGTTGAGGCCTGACCTCGCATACACAATTAGACAAGCGTTAGATAATACAAGCGGATAAAAATTATGCAGGAAATAATCAAATTTTAGTCGCAGAGCAACAAAATTTCTTTTGGATTCTAAAAACAATGTTAATTTTGGCAGTCCCCGGCAACGCCGCCAAAAGCTTGATCGGGAAAATAGCAAGTGTACTATTTTTACCAATTGTAGTAATAAGGGAAAAGTCCCAAGTATCGATCTCGAGGACTGCGTAGTAATTAACGGAATGTTTAGGATTCAAATGAACAAAAGGTCTAGTGGTTTGTTTGGTAGCAGAGTAATATAACAAGTAAACAAGGACTTATGAATCAATCTAAGAACAGTGTTAGAGGAGTGGAGACGATGCGAGTAAAGACCCTGTATGATTATTCTACTCTACTAGTTATTAACCTTAATTTATCAGTTGGCCACTTTAGTTGCCTTAATTCCTTAAGGAAAACCCTTTGAAGATTTTCCTGTACACTAATTCCTCAGTGTCCTTGGAAAGCTTCAAGCAATAGTTCCGACCATAAAATACGTGATACGGGATATCCTCATTCCTAAGCAATATCGACCATGATACTATTTTGCAAAAGTGTTAGGTTGACTTTCCATACCTAAGCCTAAGCACGATTCAAATTCTACTTTCCAATATGAATACGATTACAATTAATGCAAAATAAAATATATCAAGGTAAAAACATAGTTCTCATAGAATAATTAAACAAAAGTCATTACATCGCACTTAGGACCACCCCCTAACAACGTGGGGTTTAGCTGCTCATGTTCTTGGTAAACATAAAAGTAATTAGAATTGAAAAGGAAAAGATCATTACAATGCAAGTTGAAATCCTTGGATCATCAATCGCTTCCGCTTTTGATTGATCCTCTGGTTCCCAGACGAATTCTCCTCTCAGTTGTCAATCCTAATCTCAATTCAAAAGTGTCCCCTACTTTCTAAAATGTGCCTCTTATATCTAAATTCAAATTACATCGGGAAATGTCTCAAATGCCCTTCGAAATAGGTCTGACAGCAAAAATCAGAAAACAGAGAAATTTCACTTTCAGTGGCCCTGACACGGGCCGTGTTGTGCAACACGGGTGGCCGTGTCAGGCTGCTGACTTCTTCAGGGCGTGCTCCTCTCCAAGGGCTGCAACACGGGCCGTGTTGCATGACACGGGCACCCGTGTTGCAAGTCTGAGTCTTCTTTTTTCTTCTGCTTTTGGTCCACCCGTGTCTGCCAACTGTGTCCTTCATGACACAGGCCGTGTTGTGCAACACGGGTACCCGTGTTGCAGCTCTGATTTCCCTTTTTCGACTTTTCTTTGCCTCTGAATGCGGTGCGATTGTCGTGCTATCCATTCCTGCCAAAAACACACTAAAAGAAACCAAATCAAACGCACCAGCGGCAAAAGCAACATAAACTTAAAAATAAGACTCGAAGACACACAACTACGAGTAATACAGATAATAACAACTAAAGCTTCGAAAAATAGATAAAAACATTGCGAAATTAACCACAAACAGCGTTTGAAAACACAACTGAAATCCACCGATCACTCTGCAGATAGGGAAGTAGTCTTCATTGACTCTGAAGTTCCAGAAGCAGACAAAATTCAAGTGAAGGAACCAGAAGCAACTCCAGATGCTACTCCTTTAACTTCTCAGATGAATAATCTAAACATTTCTGAAGAGTCAACTATTAGAGGATCATCATCCAAAATTAAAGCTTCTCATCCAGAGGATGTCATTATTGGAAAGAAGGATGATCCCATCAGAACAAGATCCTTTCTAAGATCGTTTGAAGCATCACTATTTGGACTAGTGTCTGAAATTGAACCATCTTCTGTAGATGAAGCTCTGCAAGACAATGATTGGATTATTGCCATGCAAGAAGAGCTAAATCAATTCAGCAGAAATGATGTATGGGATCTAGTTCAGAGACCTCAAGGATTCAATATAATTGGTACAAAATGGGTCTTCAGAAATAAGCTAAATGAGAAAGGAGAAGTTGAGAGGAACAAGGCAAGGCTGGTTGCTCAAGGGTACAGTCAGCAAGAAGGTATTGATTACACTGAGACATATGCTCCAGTGGCAAGGTTAGAATCTATACGCCTTCTTATTTCCTTTGTTGCACAAAATAACATCACTCTGTATCAGATGGATGTTAAAAGTGCCTTTCTTAATGGTATTATAGAAGAAGAAGTTTATGTCCACCAACCTCCTGATTTTGAAAATGAAAAATTTCCAGATCATGTTTTCAAATTAAAGAAATCTCTATATGGATTAAAACAAGCTCCCAGAGCTTGGTATGAGAGATTGAGCAATTTTCTTTTGGAGAAGAATTTCATCAGAGGCAAAGTGGATACAACACTCTTTTGTAAAACAATTACGAAAGATCTTCTAATTTTCCAAATTTATGTAGATGATATTATTTTTGGATCAACAAATATTATGCTTGGAAAGGAGTTTGCTACATGTATGAAGGCAGAATTTGAAATGAGCATGATGGGAGAACTCAGATTCTTTCTAGGAATTCAAATTAATCAAACTCCAGAGTGCACCTACATACATCAGACAAAATATGTTAAAGAACTTCTGAAGAAATTTAACATGTCTGACAGCAAGCTGGCAAAGACTCCAATGCATCCTACTAGCTCACTTGGCAAGGAAGAGGTAAGTAAGAAAGTAGACCAGAAGCTCTACAGAGGTATGATTGGCTCTCTTCTTTATCTTACTGCTTCTAGACCTGACATATTGTTCAGTGTTTGTCTGTGTGCTAGATTCCAATCAGATCCTAGAGAATCACACTTGACAGCTGTCAAGAGGATTCTAAGGTATCTGAAAGGTACTTCTAATGTGGGTTTGTGTTACAGAAAATCTGATGATTTCAAATTAGTTGGATTATGTGATGCTGATTACGCTGGAGACAGAGTGGAAAGAAAAAGTATTTCTGGAAGTTGTCAATTTCTAGGAAGAAATCTAATCTCCTGGTACAGCAAGAAGCAACCCACAATTGCACTTTCAACCACAGAGGCTGAATACATTACTGCTGCTGGATGTAGCACGCAGATGCTCTGGATGAAGAGTTAACTAGAAGATTATCAAAATTTTGAAAGTAACATTTCTATCTTTTGTGATAATACTTCTGCTATATGTTTGTCCAAGAATCCCATTTTACATTCTAAGGCAAAACATATAGAAATTAAGCATCATTTCATCAGAGACTATGTTCAGAAGAGAATCATAAATTTAGCCTTTGTTGATACATATCATCAATGGGCATATATTTTTACAAAACCCCTTGTTGAAGATAGATTCAATTTTATTCTGAAAAATATTGGTATGGATTTTTGTCCAGAATAATATTTATCAGAAGCAAATTGTTACAGATACAAAAATTCTTAATGCTCTGAAGTATTTCTTCTGATTGCTTATTTTATTCTGATCAATATTTCCTTTGTGAAACTCTGAACTAACAATCTTTAGAAGATCTGAACGTTGGCTAACGTTTCATTTCTTAAGAGAATTCAGAACAACATGCAAGCAACCACGTGTCACACCAAATCTGAAGAGGTGGCGTGTACACAACTGAAAAGACGTTTGAGGTGAAGTTTGAAAAGTGAGAATCTTGGTTTTCCCCCCCAAATTGTCAGAAGCAATTAATGTTTTGAAATGATTATTATTCTCTTCATTTATTGCTTGATAAAACGTGCATTTTTCTGACTATTGATTTTGCCTAAGTGTTTTAGTATAAATACTTGTCTTGTATTCACTTTCACACTTTTCACATTCTCAGAATTTACATGCGTTTTCATCTCCTCTTTTCTCTGCATAAAAACCCTATACCTAAGCGTTTGACAAAGCATTCTTCAATGGCATCTTCATCATCAACAGCTGATCAATTCCAATCTTCTATGGCTGCTGTAACTTCAGAAAACATGGGTGTTGCTCCATATTCTCCTCCCAAAAGAACACTTCTAACGCCTGTTGATAAACTGGAAGTTCTATGTGAATCTATGGTTGAGTTTGATTCTCTGGCAGAAAATGGGTTTGAGTTTCGTTCCATAATTAGAGCTCAAGGATGGGTTAAGTATTTTGATAGGCTCTTTGGACCAGTTTACCCTCTCCTTGTGAAAGAATTCTAGATTCATGCATCAGTTTACCCCAAGTTCATCTTATCTTCTATGCTGGGAAAAGAAATTATTGTCACAGAAGATCTGATAAGAAAATTAATAGGTTATGAAGAAACAGATGGTGTTTCCCACTTGCCAGCTGGGCGTGTGGACATGGATGAGGTTTATGAAGAAGTAATGATTGTTGGTCAAGCTTCTAACAAATTCAAAGATCTGAAGCCTGATTACAAGATCTGGGCCAAGATCTTCATGGGATGCATCCACCACAGGAAGTCAACCAATTCTCCAGACTATGTCAATAATGAACAGCTGTATTTCATGTATTGCCTTAGTCAGAGCACCAAGGTAGATCTTCCATATATTTTGTTTATGCATCTGTGGAACCATATCAATGCATCTAGAGAATATGTGAAAGAGAAAGGACAGAAGATCAGACCTTGGATCCCCTTTGGAAGGTTGATCTCAGATCTTCTTACTGAGAATGGCTTGGTAACTGCTCTGTACGCTGCTAGAGTTACAGAGGAATTAGAATTTATAATGGGAAAGCCTCTGAATGCTAAAAGTCTTCTGAGACTCAAAATTGTTGATGAACTCACAATAGCTCCCAAGAAGCTGAATATGTCTGAATTAAATAAGAGGGTTCCTGTAGATGACTTTCCTTTATTCTTTGCTGAAGAACCCAGACATATAGTGGTTATGTATATTGATGAATGCAAGAAGGAAGGAAAACATGTTCCTGCTAATGTGATTCAGCTAGCTAGACAACCACTACCAGATGCAGGAGAAGAAGAAGCACAACTCCAGAGGCAAAGGACTCAGCCTGTAGAAGAATCTGCACCTGCTCAGAAGAAGATCAAGATTGCTGAGAAGCCAAAGAAGCTCTTGAAGAGAAAAGAATCTGAAGAAGCTGCTTCTGTACCTACCAAAAGGATCAAAGTAAAAGGTACTAAATCTTTTGTATCTTCTGCAAAACTTGTTATTAATGATTCTAATGTTAAGTCTGTTCCAAAACCACCTTCAACACAAACCACTTCTGTTACTGCTCCCAACTCCATATCACCACAAAAACAATCACATATTCCAACTCAAACTACAACACAAACAATTCCAACACCAACAGTTTCTATACCAAAACCATCTCAACCTAAAATTCATATCAAACACTTTGTTCCACGACCTCAACCATCAGAACAACAACAACCATCAGATCAACAACAATCATCTGAACATCCAAAGAACCAACCAAAAGAAGTTCAACCAGAAAAAGCCTTTGACAATCCACCATCAAATAATCCACCTTCTGAACCCATTGCACCTGTTACTTCTGAACCTACAAAAGTAACTTCTGCTCCAGTTTCATCAGAACCAATATCTGTTTCATCTGATTCACCCATCTCAGAACAACCATCCAAACCATCTGAAATTCCTTCAGAACCTACCAATACTTCTGAACCTCACATCCCTGAGACAGAAGTTCTTGATGTCACACCACTAAAAACGGTGTTTCAAGTATCTTCTACCTCTTTTACTCCAACCACATCCTCTAACTCCTCAGAATCAGAAATTCACCCAGATTTTCTAATCTCTCCATCTGAAAAATACTCTGAGATAAACCAACCTGAAACTACCATACCTTCAAAAACTTCCATTCCAGATCCTATTCCTCCACCTGCACCATCATCTGAGATATTAATCCCCAATTCCAATCCAACATCTTCTATATCCTGTGCCCAAGTTTCTTCTCTTTTTCATAATCTGTCTTATGGTTTCAAACTGAAAGACTTTTATGACAGAGTTGAACCTTCTGAACCCATCAACCCTCTGAAACCAAAATCCACAATGATTCTTCCATCTGTGATTCTTGATTACTTAAAGTCTATGACAGATGTAGAACCTTTAGCAACCATATCACACTCTGCAAAATCTGATAAAGCTGTTGTTTCAGCTCTGCAAATTGCATCTGATAACACTGTTGCATCTGCTGAACCACCAACATCTGCTTTCAAACCATACTCAAATGAACCTTTTGATGTTGTTACCCCTCACAGAAGACCAAAACCTCATTTGCTTAATGCTTTAGTCAGATCTAAAGAAAAAGCTCCTGAGATACCCTTCATTCCATATTATCCTCCACCTCTGATTTCTATCCAAAAATCACTTTTTCCACCAACTCCCCAACCTAAACCTATAACTCTGGAAACCTTGTTACGACCACAGCCCAGACTTAATATTGATCATTTATTTCAAACTTTTTTGCAAGAAATACAGATGTATTTAGGTATGTTCAGAAGAAATGCTCAGAAACAATGGATGCCAAAGAATCTGACATCATCTGGAACGGATTCATCAACATATTCAACACTGTAGCTTCAAATCTGAAGAACGTCTGTTCTAATGATGCAAAGCTCAGAGCTGAAAGGACTCTATTCTGGACTGTCAACAAAATTGAACCTCTGCTTCGTTTAGATGCTCATCCACCATCAACAGAATCTACTGATAATGCATTGGTTATGACTCTGGTAGACCCCTCCTCAAAATCTACAGAACCAATGGAAATTGACTCTGTTCAGGCTACAGAACCTCATCATAATTCTTCATCTGAGATAAAGAAAGAACATCCAGATTTTGAAGATAAGATTGCTGCTCTGGAAGCTGGACAGTCAGAGATCAAATCCTGGATGGCTAAGCAGGATAAGAAGTCTGAGGATATGACAGAATGGATGTCAAAGCAAGATGAAAAGAATGAAACTATGACTAAGTGGATGTCCAAGCAAGAGCAATCATCCTCTGAGATTACAGATCTAATGAAGATGCTTTTGTCCAAACACTCTTAGATATTTGTTTTCATTCTAATGTTTTTGCATCTGTTGTTTGCATCTGTACCTTATTGATATATCTTATAATGTTTACCTATGTACTCCTGATCTTTTGAATGAATCAAAGTTTTCTCCATTGAATTATCTTATTTACTGCTTCCTTTTATTTGTCTTTTTAAAAGTTTTTACTTTTTGCTTATGACAAAAAAGGGGGAGAAAATATAGATCTGAACTATTTAATATAACTTCACCAGAATGAAACTTCAGACATATCTATTCTATCTAACATTTAATCTGACTATTTCAGAACATTTGATAAGTACATTCTATAAAAGAAACTCTGAGTCTCTCAGATCATTTGTCTCTTATCAAACTCTGAATCTTAAATCTGCAAGACATTCTGACCTTCAAATGTTATAAGAACAAACAAGATCTAACTCTGAAGATTACTCAAGACAAAAGGGAAGTTTCTATTCCTTTTTCATATTTAACTCAGGGGGAGATTCATCATCTCAGGGGGAGTTATAATTCTAATATGTTCAGTTAAACAAAATTTCTGATACTTTTTGTCATCATCAAAAAGGGGGAGATTGTTAGAACACAGATTGGTTCTTAATAATAACTCTTTGTTTTGATGATAACTGTTAGGAAATTTTATATTTAAGAATTATATACTCTAAAATTTGTTTGAGAGTTTTAATGCAGATTGAAATGAAATTAACTATCTAGAAGCAAATCTGTATTGTATACAAGAAGTTATCCTGACTCTGAAGCGCCAGATGCATCCTGCAGAAGATTCTGATTGCTGGTTACAGAAGATCCTGAGCGTAGTCTCCAGAAGGATCTGAAGCAAGAAGCTCCAGAAGATTCTGAAGCTAGTCAGAAGCATCTGAAGCTTAGAAGAATATTGTATGAAGAGTTTCTCAAAGCATAATTTCTACAGAAGTTTCTGAAAGTACTAACGCTGCCAAGTACTGAAGATCTGTGTCAAATATGCTATGATGATCAACACGTTGAAAGCACACATGCTGCAGAAGACTCTGATACAACAAAGTTCTGAACATCATTAGAAGACTCTGACTCAATCAGACTCTGAAGAACTTGCTGAAAACTGAAGAAGAAATATTCAAAGATTATATCCGTTGGAGTAAATCAAACGTCTCTTTCCTCATTTGTGCTAGACACAATAACACAGACAAAAAGGATTTCTCTGTGCTATCTACTTCTAGGAAAGGTCACTTGATGTGAAGACAAAAAGGCTCAGACCTTTTTGGGACTCTCTTTTCAACGCTCAGCTTCCTTGGATCAGCTGCCTATAAAAGGAAGACTCCACCAAATTCTTCAGTTACACAATTTGCTGAAAAGAAATCATATTATTCAAGCTCTCATTCTTTCATATTCTTCTTAGAATTTCTTGTACTTAAACTTAAGAGAAAAATCACTGTTGTGATAAAAGCTTTATAGAAGCATTAATACTCTTGTATTTGATTTACATTGATTGTAAAGGTTTTTCCTTAAGAGGATTCAGTTGGAATTAGTAGCTCTTGAGAAGACTAAGAACAGTTGTTCTTAGGTGTTACTATTGTAATCAGTTTGATTAAATAGTGGATTAAGTCCTTGTTGAGAAAGGCAAATCACTCTAGGAAGGGTGGACTGGAGTAGTTGTTTTAAACGAACCAGGATAAAAATAATTGTGTCATTACTTTTAAAGTCTTAATCTTTCATACTTATTCAACCCCCTTCTAAGTATTATCTCACCTTCAGTTTTGTCGTCTCCACAGGGATTAGTGCGATATGAACGCCGTTCAACGATTTCTACATTTTTAAGCTTATTGTTCAAAAGTTTAGGTTTAAAAGGTTCAAGGAACCATAAATAAAAACAGAAAATAAAAAGTAAAGACTAAAATATAAATGGAGCCTTGTTGGGATTGGATTTCATCAATTGATAACACATGCATTCTTCTGATCAAATTAAACACAACGTAATCATTCGTTTAATATCCTCACGTATCACTCACGACAAAGCTTATTTCTAACGCGGCATCGAGAGAACAACCGTGTTGTCTCATTGGTGATCTCTCACCCAACAAAAACACAACACAGAGCATTAAGATCTGATACTCATGCAAATTCTAAGCCTAAATCTATCTATAGCGTTTAGGACCTAACCGATAATCATCCTAGAACCAGATCCGAAAAGTATATCTCTATCACGGTTCAAATCAAAGATAAACAAGAAATCAAAGATAACACCCATATCAGATAAATGATTGTTTTGCATAAAATACAATGATCAAAATACGTACACACGCTTAACCCTTTTTACATGTATTCATCTAATCTGCCAAATCAGTGAACATCGTTCTTCATCACTATTATCACATACCCACACAATATCATATTGATCCTACCCATGCTAGCCATGCTACTTAATCAACACAACACCATAGAGGATAAAATGAATATCAACTTCAAAACCATGTCAAAAGTTTGTTCATTGATAGAAGAAGATCTAAGATCAAAGATGTGAAAAGGTTTTGTCAAGACCCACAAATACATAATCAAAGATAACCAATCAATAGAAAATCCAAACTAGTTCACGAACATAAATTAGATGAAATACATAAGGTATCAAAAGATTACAATCCAAACCCCAACAAGAGATCGAAGATCTTACCTCCTTCCCCTTAGGGTTTTGTGCTTCTCTCTCTAGAAGAAATAAAGAAAAACAAGTTCTGATGTCTAGAAATGGAAAAACTTACAAGTTATGAACAAGATAGATCTATTTATGACCTAAAAAGCACTTAAATAAAGAACAAAAGATGTTCTGTTTCCGCTCATTCGCCAGGCGAACAGGGGCCTTCGCCAGGCGAACAACAGAACCAAGGCACTTCAAAGTGCCTCCAGCAGCAAACCGCCCTCTGAGATATCGCGCCTTCACCAGGCGAAGGAATCACTCGCCAGGCGAACCTTCGCTGGCTCCACTCGCCAGGCGAACTTTATGTCCTTTTGGTCTGGGAGTTTCATTAGAATTACTCGCCATGGCTCGCCAGGTGAGCCTTCGCTGGCACTCGCTGAGCTTCGCCAGGCGAACATGACAGATTCCAGCTTCTTCCAGCAGCTCTGATTTCGCCTAGTGAGCATGACAGCATTTTGGTGGTTTGCATATTGTCTTGGTTTCCTTGCCCATTTCTTGTGTCTTACTCTTCACTTGTTTTGTGCCTAATTCCTGCACAATAACACATAAATTAAAGGTACCAAGAGCTTTTCACACTATATTGCAAACCAAACAAAACAAGAGTGGTTTTCTACACTTAATTGACGAAAATGAGTGAAAAATGCCAACTTTTGATAGATCAAATAAGTGAAATTTGGCATCTAACATATATGCTGAAACATGGGCTCTCAAATGTTGTTGTGCTTACTTGCTGAATTTTTATAGCTGTTTTGAAGCTGAAGCGTTGTTGTAGCTGCTGTTTTTGATTTGTTTTCCTTGTTTTAGCTTGTTCTTGCATGCTCCCTTAGGGCCTCCTAGTCCAACTTAATTTTCGATTAAGCTTGGAGTAGGATAGACATTAGGAGTTTAATCCATGCATGATAACGTTATGTTAGTCCCTTTTAACCTCAACCGTAGATCCACCTTTTGCATACTAACATTAGGATAGAATTTCCTTCCGCATCCTGACCTTAGGGCCAGTTTGCATGACAACGTTAAGACCGAGTTTCCCGTTAGACCTTATGTGTGTCTTTCTCTCCTCTTTCTCAAAACAACATAAAAACACTTAATAAAGATAATGTGCATTGTATGCCACGAGCCTTAAGTACATCGGAAAATATGAGCAAATGAATTTCTAACCTCATTTTAGAATACTTTGTATGCGAGATGCTTGGATCGTTAGCGCGAAGTATTCGATCCTATGTCATAGACTTTAGTGTGATGCTTATTCCAAATAAAGTTAATTCACTTCTCTAAAACTCACAAATAAATTCAAATCATTTTCATCCTTCAAGATTGTGTGTCAAATCATTTTCAGAAAGAGTATGTTATTTTTTTGTTCTACCACAAACAGACATTGACCCTAACTGCTGGAATGGTAACCTAATGTCGCTCATAGAAAACACTGAGTGGTAGGTGGTGAGCCGAACTACGGATGCTCTAATTTCTCATACCAGATGAGGATACGTAGGCACAAGACAATAATGTCTTGGCGAGCAACCTTCTCTTTCACCCGTGGTTTTCTGAACTACATTTACTTGACTTTCCCATTGTACGAGGGAATACGAAGGCATAGGACGTCGAGGTCCTATCGAGTCTCTTTTTTGTTTTTTTTTTCCTTTTTCATTCTCGTTTCCGTTTAGTAGTAGGATTTAGATAACACACCCTTTGATTAGAAAACAAGCGTGGATCCCGTTGAGTACAACGGACGCGAGGGGATGCTAATATCTTCCTCTCACGTAATTGACTCCCGAACCCTTAATTTGGTTGTGATGACCATGTTTTTTCCCTTCTTTGAGGTTTTCTTTGATCGTTTCCTTTCCCTTCGTCAGGGTAAATCATGTTCGGTGGCGAATCATCTATTTTTTCCATCGGGTGCTTTTCGCAGTTGCGACAGCTGGCGACTCTGCTGGGGAATATGGTTCCCTATGCGATTCAATCCTAGTGTTTATCTATTTTTGTTCATTAGGTGTTTATTTTTTATGCTTTTATGTGCATTATTTGTTGTATATTATTGTATTTGCATTATATTGTTGCATTTGATTACTGTTGTCATATTGCTCTGCTGCTGCTGTGATGTTGGATGGGATTGTTTCATGAGAGATAAGCCTAGTACTCGGGCTTTAGTATACACATAGGATTAGAGTGGGATTGTGTTGGCATGCGTAGCGCTTGATACATATTGTTGACATGAGATCCGTGTTCAGAAGATGTTCTCTTGGGATATGCTATGACCTGTTTGCCTATATAATAACCAGGGTGTTCCTTTGGGAGCTTACGACTCTGGAGACCGTTCATGGGAAGTCAGTTGAGGCCCCCTTGATTGGTGATTATGCCAAACCAGAAATGGTGAACGTATCATCATTTCTCGACCTGAGAGTTTGTGATATTGATGACCTGCATAAGATGCCTCTGTCCAAAACTAGAACCCACATGTTAGAGGGATGGGTTTTGCAGGAAACCTTGACTTTCAACCTACCCGATCTTCTAGTTTTCTTATTAGTATAGACTTTTGGTTTTGGTATTCTGGTATTATGCTTGCTCTAGTATTCTGGTTTTCTTGGTGAAGCATAATTTTTATCCTATTCAGACAGCACTATAATATCTATTCAAATTTTATGGAAACTTTAATCTCGTGTTTGCATTTGCATAATCATTTTGCATCCTAACATTCATGTTTGTGTATTTCCAGGGTTTGCATCTTCACTTTGATTCTTGTTGTTGAAGATTCAAAGAGATGGATATTGGTAGGAAGGGTACTGTTAGTTACAAGTTTCAATCACCAGAGTTTGGTCTGATTCGTAGTCTGCTTGCCAAGACCACTCAAAGTAATTTGGAGACGTTCAAAGATGAGTATGGGAAGATCCTGGGTATGCTGCATACAATTACAGAGTATGAGAGATGGCTATTCACACGTTGTTACAGTTCTATGATGCTTCGTTAAGGTGTTTCACATTCAGAGATTATCATTTAGCTCCTACTTTGGAAGAGTTTTCTCTCATCTTGGATATTCCGGTCAAAGATCAAGTGCCCTTTCATGAATCTATGGAAGTTCCTGCTCTTGAATCTATTACTGAGGCTCTTTATTTGAGCACCTCAATGGTGAAGGATAATCTGAAACCCAAGGGAGGTTTGTCTAGATTTCTGTTAAGTTCCTTGGTGAGTGATGCTTTGGAGTATGCTGAGACTTGTAGTTGGAATAATTTCAACGTCATCTCTGCTTCGTGCATTTATGGGAATGCTCTCTTCCCTAATGTAGTAGGTTTTATGGATATGAATTCCATCAGGATCTTCGTGATGAGAAATTTCGTGTCGACTCTTCTCGGTGATTTGTATCATTCAGTGCATTCCCAAAGCTACAAGAAGAAGTATGGATTGGTTTACTGTTGTACTCCTCGTACCTATAAATGGTTCATGAGCTACTTGACATGTGAGGGTGCTTTTGTAGACACTAGAGACTATTTAAAGTGGTCAGAGATATTGATGAGACTTACTACTAAAGACATACAATGGTTTGACAATAGATTGTTGGGGATAAGATGATATGTTGTTGTGGTAAGTTTCCTAACGTGCCTCTCATGGGAATAAGGGGTGGGATCAACTACAATCCCCCCCTCTTGCAAGGAGACAATTGGGGTACACATTGAGATATCCTCCAACAGACGAAGAAATGGAAGAATCCTTATTCTACAGTGGGACAGAGGATCTTGAAACAATAATAAGAGTCGTGAAAGCTTGAGGTACTATTCAGAGGAGGGGAAGATCATTCCTGGGCAAGAGTAATTATAGAGCATATCCTCCTTATATGGAATAGGTGCAGAGTAGAGCTAAGGTTGTCAAGTTGCCTTTTCATATAGAAGAATTTATGTATCCTCTATAGATCGAGCAACCTATGACGGTGGAGATTGAGAGGTATAACAAGCTTTGGGCCGAAAAAGAAGAACTTCGTAAAGAGAATGAACAATTAAAGATGGAGGTCTCTCGGTTGGGTCATGCTCAGAATGAAGCAGTATATGCATCCAAGGTGAATAAGAAATTTCTAGTCAAGAGAGAGAAAGAACTAGAAGATGAAATTAAGAGCAGAGAGAGGATATTTCAAGATTTGAAGAGTGCCAACAGTATCCTACAACAGAGAAAGAAAGATTTGAACACAGCTCGCATCGAGATTTCGAGGTTCAACAGTCAAGGGAATGCCGCAGTGACGACCCACAAGATGAAAGAAGATGAACTCCATGACCAGATTGAAAAGTTGAAGCTGCAACTCGAAGTCAAAGAGAGAGAGAGATCAAAAGGGAGTCATCTCGCAGGTACAAATGTGAAAAGTAGCTTAAAGAGACTTTGTCAGCCTTAGAGGAGCTCAAAGTCCAGGAAGAAGTGAAGAAGCCTAAGCTTGAAAACACCTTTGGAGAAGATGCTTGGGAGGTACATTGTCGCTATCTGGAGGGGATCATGCGCAGGAGAGATACTCTCATTCAGGAGCTGGTTCAAAGACCGAAGCATCCTGACACCCAGAATCTATTCAAGGAGGTTCAAGCCTGGTGCAAGGAGCATAGTGGTTGGGGAGGGTTATCCTTGGTGGATACTAATGATGTGTTGTAGTCGTCTTTATTCTATTTATCTTGATCACCGTCAGGCTTGTTGACTAGGGTCGTCGATGTTGTGTTTTTTTTATCTCTGCTATATGGGTTGTATGTACTGACGATGTATTGATTTAGTTTTCTTATTCAATCTATGAGCAGTTTTACCAGTGTTATATCCATCTCTCTTGTTTATTTCTATTTAAAATTAAAGTAAGGTATAGAACACCTTGGAAACATTCAAACATGACATTTGCATTTGCATTATCATACTCATATGCATAACAGGTTTCTGGGCTGGCTTATCTCATATCTATCTAGTTTTCTTCAGCAGGATAGCAGATCCTCGTATTCACATGTATCATACAAGAGGAAATCAGAAGTGAATTATGGATCAGATCTAGGCAGAGATATTGGAAGTATAGACTCATATGACTCATTTTATGGAGTTGATGCAAAATGTGGCCTAAGGGCAGGAACAACTGAGAACTTCAATTCAGCCTCTTATTGATGCTCCCAGAGTTGATGATAGTGGAGTGGTCCATCTTGGTGGTGCTGGTATTTTCATTCCTCCGGGAGGAGGCGGTGCTGGTGTTGTCATTCCTTCGGGCACAGGTGGTGCAGGTGTTGTTATTACTCCCGATGGAGGTGTGGATGGTGGAATTCCTGGTGGTATTGGTGGGGGAAGTGTTTGTGTTGTCCATGGAGATGGTGGAGCTCACAACCATCATTGGAAAGAAGACAGACAAGAGGACGCGTTCTCTATGCGTGGCCTAGATGCTAGTCTCCCATCTGAAGCTGATAAGAAAATTAAGATGATTAAGGAAAGAATGTAAGCTTATGAGAGCCAGAATGATTTTGGTATCGACATGAAGGATCTTGGTTTCGTTCCTGGTGTGAATATTTTATAGAAGTTCAAAGTCCTAGACTTTGGAAAATACAGGGGAACAACTTGCCCTAAAACTCACATCCGAGCCTACTACCGGAAGATGTCTGCCTACTCCGAGGATGAAAAACTGCACGTGCACTGCTTCCAAGATAGCCTGGATGGACATCTTTGGAGTGGTATATGAGGTTAGAGAGGACTTACATCAGAATTTGGAAAGATCTTGCTGAAGCATTTGTCAAGCATTATCAGTACAATAATGATATTACGCCCAATAGAACTCAATTGCAGAATATGGTTCAGAAGGGGAATGAAAGTTTCAAGGAATATGCTCAGAGATGGCGTGAGTTAGTGGCCAGAGCTCAACCTCCAATGATGGAGAGAGAGATTATTAATATGTTTATGGGTACCTTTCAAAGGCCTTATTTCGAGAAGTTAGTCAGGTGTGCATCAGCAGGGTTTTCAAACATGGTAATTGTTGTACCCCAAAATTTGACCAACCGTTTCTTGTACTTGGCTTATGTTTTCTTTTCATTTTTTACATTTTTACATAGCATAGTATTTGTTCTTGAGACAGGGGATCAAGGTTTTTATGTGGCTCAGAGTTCGCTCTTAGTGCAGGAGTCTAAACAGCGAGCATCAGAAGCTCCGACATTTATTTTGCCTGGCAATCGAGTGGCCGATTTTATTTTTATTTTGCAGGATAACTTGTAGCTCAGGAGGCAACATTCAGGCTATCCCAGTCATTCTCACAGTTTTGATATTCGAAAACAAGTTTCAAAGGCTCGACAGGGCTTAGAACGGAAGAAAATGGGCATTTGTGCACATTTCCCTCCAAAAGGCGCCAAAATTCAAAATTTCAAGGTGTTAACCGATTAACCAATATTATTAACCGGTTAACCAAGGAAAAATCAGGATAGATTTGAAATTTTCAGGTGCTAATCGATTAACCCAAATGGTTAACCGATTAACCAAGGCAAATTTTGCCTCTGCACGTGAGTTTTTCAAGTGTGCCACTTTGGGGTCCATTTTGATCACTTGTGAAGTTGATCTTACACCAGAGGAAGGATCTAGAACCACTTTGAATTTTGATTAGTTTTCAAAATAATTCAAATTCCCTCCAATTTCCCACTCCTAATCCCATTCCAATTTTCATAACCACACTCCAAACCACCATTCTACTCCTAACCTAGAGCATATTTAAATGATTTGCTCCAAACCTCACACACACAATCCTCATAATTCCATTTCATTTTTCAGAATTCATACACTCTTGAATTTTTCTCTCAACTTTTCCATCTCCCAAACTCCATTAAAGCTCTCCTCACCTTGAATTCTTTGATTCTCCATTGGAATCATGGAATTCTAGAGCTAAAACCTTCATCCTTCATCCTTATCATCTCCAATTCTTCATTCAAATTTTGTGCTATTGTGGATCTGAATTTTGAAGTTGATCTAGAGGAGCTTATTTGGATAATTCTTGCTTAATTTTGGTGGATCTTCATTTCTAATACAAGAACTCACTTAGATCTTGAAGGAATTCCGAATTTCTAGCTCGGATATACTCATTTCAAGTGAATCAACGCTCACCAAAGTAAATCTCCACTTTGTAGGTTGGAGATTCTAGATCTGATTCTGTCTTTGAGCTTATTTGTATAATCATCATGTTGATCTTCATTTTTGATTGATTTTGTTGATTTTTGATCCATGTGATTTATGATCTTGCTGTTTGAATGTGTTTAAATGCTGTCGGATCATTGTTTTCTGGTGTTAATTTCGTGCATAATTGATTATATAATCATCTGGATTATTGGAGAAGTGATTAATTGCTGAAAAATGCTTTTGAGCTGCTGTTTTCTGCCTCTGGTACAGTGTTAATCGGTTAACCAATTGCAGTGCAAACTGGTTAATCGATTAACCAGTGCGAATTTTCAATTTTTCAAACATTTTAGCTGGTTAATCGGTTAACCGATTAACACTGAACCAAAATGTCATATTTGCTGTTTTTCAAGCTTGTTTTGGTTGCTTCTCACTTTGAATCTTCATGGATCAATATAATGCATTCAAGTGGGCTGTTTTGGATATGTGTTGCTATTCTTGATTGTTTAATCTTGATTATTCAACACGCGTGGTTCAATTTCCATTTGAATACATACTTTTGTAGATGTTATTCAAGTGATGTTCATTTGTTTGAGTTCTTTTGCTTGCATTCCTCTATTGTTTTGCATCTATTTGTTTGTTTTCAAGAGGTTGAGATGTGCTTGTGATGGTTGCTGCCCCACACTTTTCTGCTCCCTCTTTTCTTTGTGTTGCATTTCATGTTACATCTATTTCTTTCATCTTACTTGTGATCGATTTATCTTATGGTTACTTGGTTTTTCTTTGCCATGATCCCTTAGGATTCCTAGTCCCTTTGGGAGTAGGAGAGACATTAAGTGTTCAATCCAAGCATGATAATATTAAGATAGTCTTTTCCCTTCTTAATCTCAATCATAGGAGCACATTGCATGATAACATTAGGGTTGAGTTAGTTTCCCCTTAGTTGTGTCTTCTCTCTTCTCATCTCAAAACTTCTTCAAAACATGTAATAAAGGATAATGAGTGTTGTACGCTACGAGCCTTAAGCATTTGGGAAATGATGATTGAGGGGCCTCCTCTCAATTGTCTAGAGTGTTTAGCGTATACCCTTTGGGCGATATGCGACGCATTCGCTCTCAAGTCATAGTCTTTAGTGCAACATGAATTACAAACAAAATTCAATTCACTTCTTCTTCATAAAAGACTCAAAACAAACATCAAACTTTTTATCCTTCGGGATTAACTGAAAACCATTTTTAAAGAGAGTGTTGTTAACTCTTGGTTCTACCATAAACAGGTAACACCTAAGTCTCCAATGGTCGAACAACAATACACCTAACTGCTAGAACGAAGATTTAACCCTACTCGGTTAAAGCACTGGAACCAACCTGTGGTCGTGTCAACCTGAACCATGTTTGCTCTGATTTCTCGTACCAGACAAGGATACGTAGGCACAAGACAATGATGTATTGGCGAGCAACCTTCCCCACCTTCACCCGTAGTTTTCCGAACTACGTTGACTCTGACTTTCTCATTGCACGAGGGAATACGTAGGCATAAAGCGACAATGCTCTATCGAGTCTCTTTTCTTTCCTTTTGTCCCTGTGGCCTATAGCTTAGATAGTTTAACACCCTTTTAGATAGATAACAAGCGTGGATCCCGTTGAGTACAACGGACATGAGGGGTGCTCATACCTTCCCCTTGCGTAATCGACTCCCGAACCCAATATTTGATTGCGATGACCTGTCTTTTCCCTTTTCCGTAGGTTTTCTCTGATCGTTTCCTTTCCCTCTCTTTGGGATAAATAACAAACGGTGGTGAATCTTCTGTCCTTGTCGGCCCCTCTTCGCAGCGATGCGACAGTAATGGCTGGAGAAAGAATGGAAAGTGGAACTAGGGCTGGGAAGATTTAGAATAGAAATGGTTGCTCATCTGGAGGAAATAAGAAGCTGTATGTTGGAGGTTCTAAGAAGAGAGAAGGGGAAACTAATTCTATTTCTTCTTACCAGGGGACAAGAAGAGCCCATCAGAATTATACACAGCAGGTTGCTACTGTGGCCATTCCGGCTGCATCTCAGCAACGACACAATACTCCTCCCCGATATCCAGATCGACCAAGGATGGAAAATAGGCAGTTTAAGACTTTGACTATGCCATACTCTCGATTGCTACAACATTTACTTCAATTGTAGTTGGTTCAGAAAAGAACACTGACACTGCTCACTGGCACTCCTCCACCAGGATATGATGCCAATGCTCAATGTGAGTTTCATTCTGGGGAGCCAGGGCACAATATTGATAACTGCAAGGCGTTCAAGCATAAATTTCAGGATTTACTTGACTCCAAGGCCATTAATTTCAGTAATTATGGACCTAATGTGATTCAAAACCCTATGCCAAATCATCATGTGGTAAGGGCCAATGCTATTGAAGATGGGGGAACGGTTAAATTTGGTGGCCAATGTGAATGAGTTGAAGACTCCTTTCTCGGTTGTTAAAGATAATTTATTGAAGGGGGTGTTTTTCCAGGTTGTGCTTCCGATTTTAAGAGATGTGTATTGTAGCCCGAGAGTTATGACCTATTGAGAGATGGTATACAAAAACTGATGGATGATAGACAGTTAGAGTTTTACAGAACTAGTGTTGTGGATGATGTTAATGATGATATTAATGATGATGGTAGAGACATTAGAGCAATATCAATCCCGTACAAGACCTTATATATTTCAGTGCTCGTGCGACAAGCACCTGTCATTATTACTACACCGGGGTCAATACCGTATGAGAGTACCAAAGCAATTCCATGGAACTACAGAGTTGTGGGTATCACACGCAATGGCAGGCTCTTCTCTTTGCTAAATGTTAATGTTGATAGATCTGATAAGGGTAAGGGAAAGTTGGTTGTGGATGATTTCGTGCAACAACAGTCTGGCGATGCTTCTTTCTCAAAAGATGTAGAGGAATTTATGAGGTTGATTCGTAAGAGTGATTACAAGATTGTGGATTAGTTGAATCAAACACCATCTAAGATCTCCATTCTATCATTATTGAAGTGTTCTGAGGCACACCGAAATGCATTGCTGAAGGTATTGAATGTTGCCTATGTTCCTCAAGAGATTTCAGTGAATCAGCTTGAAGGGGTAATTTCCCATGTTAACACAATCTGGATTTGATGCCAACAGGAATAAATCATAATAAGGCTTTGCATATATCTATCAAATGTAGGGTCTCTCTGTTGTCTCATGTGTTAGTAGATACTAGGTCGTCATTGAACGTGTTGCCAAAGAAGGCTCTTAAGAAATTAGATACGCAGGGTGTGATTTGCAGGCCTAGTGATTTGGTAGTGCAGGCCTTTGATGGATCTAAAAGGTTTGCATTTGGTTAGGTGGTTTTGAGTATTCAAGTAGGGTCATAATTTTTTGAAACAACCTTCTCTATCATGGACATCCAGCTTGCCTACAGATGTTTGTTGGGTCGTCCTTGAATTCATTCTGCTGGGCAGTTACTTCAACTTTACACTAGAAGCTCAAGTACATGGTTGAAGGAAGGGTCATTACCGTCTGTGAAGAGGAGGACAATATGGTTAGCCATTTGTAATCATTTAAGAATGTTGAGGTTGATAGGGAGATACATGAGACCCTCTATTAGGCTTTTGAAATGGTGACAATTCAGAAGGAGCCTCATGTGGAGGATAAAAAGCCTGAGGTTTCAATGTCTTCTTTGTAAGAAGCACGTGTTGTGGTTGAGGCTGGCAGTTCCCAAGGATGGGGCCAGGTTCTTGAAGTGTCGATGAAGAATGATAAGTTTGGACTGGGTTATAAGCCATTTCAAGCTCCACCAAGATTCAAGGGTCATGTCAAGTTTACAAGCGATGGGGTCATCTTTTATCAGATTCACGCAATAGAGGAAGACAAGGTCGATAGTGATTGCAACATGGATAGCTAGATCTGCCACTGCATCCCAGACCAAGATTTGTGCAACTGGTCTTCTGAGGAAGTCATCCTGGTCACTTACGAAGAGTAATTTTTCTTATTTTTACATCTGTCAAGTCCTGCACTTTGCTCAAGGCGTAGTGACTCATTTGTAGGGCCACACATATTTTACTTCCAATGTTATCATGAATAAAGGACGTTTTGCATTCAAATGTTTCGTTCCCTATTTTCCATTTTACTTTTTGCATCTTTAAAAAATGACAATATGCTTTATTTTTGTTTTGTTCATCTTTGCATTCTTAATAAAACATAAAACATCACTCATGCAGATTCATTTCCTCAAATTCCATCAATAATGATTCAGCTATGACTCGGTATGACTTTGGCAATCCTATTTACCATGCTGAAGAGGAGACCGACGAAGACAGTGAACTTCCTAAATTAGCCAGACTGATGAGACAACAGAAGAGGATTATTCAGCCTCATCAGAAGGATATTGAGATCATTAATCTGGGTACCGAGGATGCTAAGAAGGAAGCCAAAACTAGGGCCGCATTGGAAGACAATGTCAAGAGAAGATTGGTTGAAATGCTACGAGAGTATATGGATATCTTCGCTTGATCTTACCAAGACATGCTTGGGCTTGATACATACATTATTGTGCCCCGTTTTCCTCTCAGAGAGGAGTGTCCTTCGGTTAAGAAGAAGTTGAGAAGAACAAGACCGGGTATGGCTGTCAAAATCAAAGAAGAGGTTCAAAAACAGTTGGGCGTCAGGTTTCTTGCTGTAACTAATTATCCTCTGCGGGTTGCTAATATTGTGCTTGTGCCTAAGAAAGATGGAAAGGTCAGGATGTGTGTTGATTACAGATATTTGAATAGCGCAAGCCTGAAAGACGATTTTCCGCTCCCTTAGATTGACGTGTTAGTGGATAATACTGCTCAAATTTCTGTGTTTTCTTCATGGATGGCTTCTCTGGGTACAACCAAATCAATATGGCCCCATAATACATGGAGAAAATGACGTTCATAACACCGTGGGGGATGTTTTATTATAAGGTAATGCCCTTTGGATTGAAAAATGCATGGGAAACTTATCAGCGGGCTATGGTGACTCTCTTTCATGATATGATTCACAAAGAGGTTGAGGTATATAATGATGACATGATCGCGAAGTCACGGACGGAGGAAGAGCACCTGGTTAATTTGTCGAAGCTATTTGAGAGGTTAAGGAAATTCAAGCTGAGGTTGAATCCAAACAAGTGCAACTTTGGGGTGAGGTCTGGTAAACTGCTGGATTTCATTGTCAGTGAAAGAGGTATCGAGGTTGATCCTGGCAAGATTAGAGTTATACAAGAGATGCCTGAGCAGAGAATAGAAAAAGAGGTTCGTGGTTTCTTGTGGAGGTTAAACTACATTGCTAGATTCATCTCTCACCTCACAGCTACATGTGAATCAATATTCAAATTGTTGAGAAGAGATCAAGCAGTCAGGTGGAATGAAAATTGTCAAAAAGCATTTGAAAAGATAAAAGAATATTTGTAGGAACCTCTGATTCTTATGCCTCCAGTAGCAGAAAGACCTTTGATTATGTATGTAACGGTTCTTGAGATTTCAATGGGGTGTGTGCTCAGTCAACAGGACGAGACAGGTAGAAAAGAGCATTCCATCTACTACATGAGTAAGAAATTTACTAATTGTGAGTCGAGTTACTCAATGCTGGAGAAACACATGTTGTGTACTCGCTTTGGAAGTTCGCGGTGAGAATCGAATATCAAACTATTAATTAACTTGAATCACAAATCTTAATTCACCACTGATCCTTAATTTATCCAAAGGAATGGAAAAAGAGCGAATAACCCAAAATATGCAATGCAATACAAAGCAAAAGAGAATCTAAGGTTCAGGGGTTAGTTATAGTAAGAGAATGTGCTAACATCCTAAGTATTTGTAGTACTCTACAGGAACCTCTTGTTTTAATGTGTTATTTGTTATTTTTTCTGCTAAAGGGTCAAAAGAAAAAGGAGACCCAAGGTGTTATTCCTAAGTATGCTCGCCAAGACATCGCATCTCGTGCCTACGTATCATGACAAGAATGGAATCAGAGCATTCGTAGTAGGGATTAAGGAACTCTTGACTGTGGCTAAGGTTCTAGGGGAAAGTTTGTTAATTGATTCTAGGAGAAGAGACATGTCGTCATCTTAGGGAGGAAACTCGACTTAAACCACCACAAATATGCGGAAGACGGTTTTTGCTTCGCATTGGGAGAATGACTCCAACTCGGATTTAGAATCGACGAGTATTCCACATACCTCTCTCAAGTGGAAAAGAAATAAACATCTTTCTTAATTATGTCATGGGGTAGGAGAATTATATCTTGACTAAGGATGATTAGTGTCTAATTCTATTTGAAAAGGGTTTAAAGTTGAAAAGGCAAATTGGAAAAATGACTTGAGATGTGTGAGGTGTTTTTTATTTTTTAAAAAGAGGTTAGAAATGATTAACGTATTTTTGGATTTTTATTTATGAATTGTGAACCATAATTGTCCTAACAAGGATTAGTCCCTAATTTCCCTAATAATCCATAATTTGTCCTAATATGGTTTTAACCTAAAATATCAATTATTTATTTGCTTTTTTATATTTTTAAAATATGAAAAAAATAGCCATAATAAAAAAATCAGACAAATAAAATAAATAAACTCAAAGACGCATATAATAGTTCAAGGTGTGTAGAAAGAAAGAATTAATGGGTTTTATTTCATCAACTATTAATAAACATCTTAATTAAAATAATAATAATAATAATAATAATAATAATAATAATAATAATAATAATAATAATAATAATAATAATAATAATAATAATAATAATAATAATAATAATAATAATAATAATAACAATAATAATAAAGTAATAAATGGAAGGAGAAAAAATAAAATGTATGGACTAGGAAAGACATATGTAGAAACGTAAGAGTGTACAGGTTTTTCCATTTTTCTCACAAATGAAACTCACATTGGGCCACATCAATTTCCCTAAATTAATTTAATAATAATAATAATAAATAATTGGTATAATAATAAGTGACAAGCATTATTGAATCTTTCAAAATTAAAGTAAAAAAACTTACTTTTTAGAACATATAAACACAAGAGCACTCATTTCCTTCACACTGAGTTCTTCTCTCTCAATCAACAAAATAACACTTTACAAATTACATCCTCATTTTTTTCACATAAATCTAACATTAGGAATAACATAAATTATTACAACAACTAATCATAAAAAAGCAAGAAAAACTAAGAAAATTTACCAATTGGGAAGCCACGACATATCTTGCGGAGGAGGGTGTCGACTTCAGATGTGACGGTTGTCGAAAACGGTTTATGTGCGTCGGGAATATCGAACTCCAACTTCTTAGTGTTAGTATTTTTCCTTATTACTTTGTTTTTTCTATCTCTTGTATGTGTGTATTTCTGAACTTTTTTCTGTCTTTTTCTTGTTTTTTTTTTCTCTTGTTTTTTTGTGTCCCCTTTGTTTTTTCTAATGCATATATATAGTATTAGAAAATATACAAGAATGATAATAATAATTAACACAATATTTTTTTGTTTTTTATAATAAGACAAGAATAAAAGGAATTAAAAATCATGTTTTTGTGTTTTTTATGATAAGATAAGAATTAAAAGAATTAAAAATCATGTTTGTGTTTTTTTATTACAAGACAAGAATTAAAAGAATTAAAAGTTTATGTTATGTGTTTTTAAAAAAAAAATATTAATAAACAAATTAAAAATAAAATTAATTAATAAAAATAAAAATTTACCTTAAATATATAATTAAATCTAAATAAATTAAATGATTGTTTAAATAAAAATTGATTTAAAAACGAAATAAAATTTCGGGCAGAAAAGTGCTCAAAAAAATAAAATGGACACACCAAAATAATCAGCGCGTAATAAACGACTCGGAAAAATATAGCGTTTAGTCAGATTTTGAAACAAATTTTACCCGCTAAAAAGGCTTAAACTGACCAATAAAACGTCCAAAAGATGGTCGAAAAATTTAAGTGAGCACGTCAGGTTAAACTACGCGAAACGTAGATTAATATCACCGACGTTTGTAGGCTCGACCTTGAAATTTTCCGTCCACCGATTTTACACACAATTGATTTTTATTTGATCAATTTGGCTGTAATTCTAACAAGTTTACTCCAGCTGATAAATTGGATATTATGCATGATAAAATACGTGATATGCTATGTAGACGATGCGAAACAAAAAATAGAATCTCAGGTTCAAAAATTAGGGTATGACAGACAGCTAAGTGTTTGAGGCAGTATATGTTAAATCACACAACCTTGTTGATATCAAAGATGGATTCGATTAAGTATGTGTTTGAAAAGTAAGAACTCACTAGAAGAATTACCCATTGGCAGATGGTTTTGAAAGAATACGATATTTAGTATGTTTCCCAAAAAGCCATCAAGGGAAGTGTTATGTCAGAATATCTTGCTCAACAACCTATTGAGGACTATCAACCGATGAAGTTTGAATTTCTGGATGAAGATATCATGTTTTTGAAAATGAAGGACTGTGATGAGCCTTTTCCTGACGAGGGGCCTGAAATTGGATCTCAATGGAGTTTGATTTTCGATGGTGTTGTCAACTCATATGGTAACGGAATCGGGGCAATCATTACTACTCCTCACGGTTCTCACATACCGTTCACTAACCGATTGGCATTCACTTTCACCAATAACGAAGCAGAATATGAAGCGTGCATCATGGGGTTAGAAAAGGCCATAGATATGAGGATCAAGAATTTTGATATATATGGTGATTCAGCGCTGGTGGTTAATCAGATTAAGGGTGAATGAGAGACTCGTCAGGAAAACTTGGTACCTTATAAGAATTATACTTGAAGGCTATTACCTTTCATTGACAAGGTTGAGTTCCATCATGTGCTTCGGGCCGAGAATCATATGGCAGATGTGTTGGAAACTTTAGTGTCTATATACAAGGTGAATTATTGGAATGAATTTCCAGCAATCAGATGGTAAACCTTGGTTTCATGATATCAATTGCTTCCTTAAAAGTCAAGAATACTCGTCAGGGGCATCCAGCAAAGATAAGAAGACTCTAAGGAGCCTAGATGGTAATTTCTATCTGAATAAGGACAATGTGTTGTATAAAAGGAACTTTGACATGGTCTTGCTCCATTGTGTTGATGAACACGAGGTAGACCTGTTGATGGAAGAAGTTCACGAGGGTTCTCTCGGTACTCATGTCGGTGGACATGCTATGGCCAAAAAATTATTGAGACCAAGTTATTACTGGATGACTGTGGAGTATGACTATTTTAAATATTCCAGAAAATGCCAGATTTATGTTGATAAGGTGCATGTGCCACTGACTCCTCTAAATATGTTGACATCTCCTTGGCCCTTTGCTATGTGAGGCATTGATATAATCGAAAATATTGAGCCTACTGCTTCGAATGGGCATCGCTTCATTATGGTTGCCATTGACTACTTCACCAAGTGGATAGAAGCAACCTTGTTTTTCAATGTAATAAGCAAGTAGTCGTCCATTTTATAAAGAAATACATCATTTATCGTTACAGTATCCCTGAGAGAATCATTACTGATAATGGTTCAAATTTGAATAACAAGATGATGAAAGAGCTGTGTTGGAGCTTCAAAATTGAACATCACAATTCTTCTCCATATCGTACAAAGATGAATGATGTTGTTGAGGCAACGAATAAGAATATCAAGAATATTATGCAGAAGATGGTTATAACATACAAAGATTGGCACGAGATGTTGCCCTTTGCTTTACACGGTTATTGTACTTCGGTACGCACATCGATAAGGGCAACTCCTTTCTCACTGGTGTATGGTATGGAAGTTGTTCTACCATTAGAAGTTGAGATTCCTTCTTTAAGGGTTTTGACGGATGTGAAGCTTGACGAAGTTGAATGGGTACGAACCAGGTTGGACCAACTGAACCTCATCGAAAGAGAAGAGATTCGCAGCTATTGCACACAGTCGTTTATACCAGAGCAGGATGAAGAAGGCCTTTGATCAAAAAGTGCGTCCTCGGTGTTTCCAGACATGTGAATTGGTTTTGAAAAGGATCCTCCCTCCTCAAAAAGATCACAAGGGAAAATGGACTCCAAATTACAAAGGACTATATGTTGTAAGAAAGGTTTTCTCTCGTGAAGCCTTGCTGCTTTCAATTATGGATGGTGAGTATTTTACATCCCCTGTGAATGCAGACACAATAAAAAATACTTTGCAAAAAAAGGACCCACTAGACAACAAAAAGACCAGGCAAAAAAGGGCATCCCGACGAATCGCAAAAAGAAAAGATTCGAGCAAAAATTAGGGATAAAAAAAAGATTTTAATAACCCACAAAGTTGAAAACCTGCAAAGACAACTTTTGCAAAAATGGGTATCCCGGTGGATTGAAAACCCGAAAGGGCGATCCATGCAAAAGTTAGGGATTTGAAAGTGGGAGGTTGCAATATGCGTTCGATCTGTGAGCTCATCTTGATACATGGGAATCCCGAAGGATAGGAATCAGTCCAATCAATCTCTTTCGAAGGTAGAAGTATTCAAGAATGTCGAAGATATATGGGTCATAGTTGAGTCAGAACTTGATGGAAATTTGTTTCTGCATTGCCAACTTGTATATTTTCTCTTTTTCTTTTGCGCAATTACCTCTTTTCAGGAATTGCCTCCTTATGTAATTTCCTATTTACAGGCCCATTCAATCAATAAAATTTCACTTCATTCAGTTACCTGTTGTTGTTTTTACTTTTACTGTTTTTTTTTTTGCAAAACGTCTGATATTTTAATAAACATTGCATGTGAAAACATTGAAGCTTTGTGAAACAGGTTAAAAAACAATGGAAATTGCTTAAATCGTGAGTGTCTTGGGTGGTAACCGAGGTTGCCATGCCGCATATATACATTTTCTTGTTTGTTATGTGCTTGCAGGATGGCGTGATTACTTTTCCTCAATAGAGTTGCCCTCCTTGGCAGACGCCACGAAAGTGTTGCCCTCCTCAGCTAAGATTCATATTAGTCTCTCCAACAAAAGTTCAAGAGTTGATCTCCCTGATAGAAGCTACAAAAGTGTTGTCTTTCTCAGCAAAGCATTCTGATTTATTTTTTGTCTTCCCCAGTGAAGTCCTCAGCAAGAGTTTAAAAGTTTACTCTCCCCCAGCCGGCGTCGTGGGCGGTTTATTGCTCCTCAGTGAATGTCATAAGTTTTCTCCCCGGACAGGATAGTAGTGATTTGCTGGTGCTTCCCGAGCATGTTCACGTCTCTGGTTTTTGTTCCCTTATCCTTGACAGAGTAAGGATAGAGGGAGATCCCCAACAAAGGAGTGATCTCAGTATGATCCTATAGAAGGGTTGGCATCATTACTCTGCTTCCCTACGCATAATTCGTTTTTGATTTCCTAAGCAGATAAGTCAGTAGTGGTTGACGCACCCAGCAGGTTCAGAGTCCAATTGTCATTGGAATTTTTCTTCATCAGATTTTTTGGTTGTATCCCTAGTAGTCGTTTTTTGCTTTTGTCTTCCCAGCATGATGGGAGTTCACTTTGAAGTTTCTCCAACAGAGGTTATAGTTTTGAAGGCAGCATTGTTTTTCTTCCCCAACAGAGTTTGGTTTCCGATTCTTCAGCACTCTTTTTGGCAGAGTGTCTCTTGCATATCATAAGCATCCTCTAAATGTGTAGCATCTCCATTTTGTATGGAGCATTACACCATTTTCAAACATATGCATTCGAAGCATAAGCCATGTTTGATTTCTCTTTGCCAGGCCTTTCCCCAGCAGAAAGTGTCATACATCAAGAGGTATCATTTCACTATATTCCTCAAGCCATGGATTTGTTCATCCTATTGGTTGTTTCCTTCCTAAGGAACTATTTTATGTGCCCCGCAAAGTTGTCTGTCTGGATTTCTTTTTCTCCAGCATAGTCACCTTCTCTTTAGGTCTTAAGTCCGTTGATTCTACTTCTTGTATCCTTTTTTATCCCAACTTTTGGTTGATACTCTTTGTTGTATCCCAACTTTTGGTTGGTATCCTTGGTTTTATCCCAACTTTTGGTTGGTATCCTTTGTTGTATCCCAACTTTTGGTTGGTATCCTTGGTTTTATCCTAACTTTTGGTTAATACCTTGTTGTTTCCCAACTTTTGGTTGGTATCTTCCATTTTATCCTAACTTTTGGTTAATATCTTGTTGTTTCCCAACTTTTGGTTGCTATCCTTTGGTTGTATCCCAACTTTTGGTTGATATCTTTTGTTTTATCCTAACTTTTGGTTGGTATCCTTTCGTTGTTTCCCAACTTTTGATTGGTATCCTTTGGTTGTTTCCCAACTTTTGGTTGGTATCCTTTGGTTGTTTCCCAACTTTTAGTTTGTATCCTTTGGTTATTTTCCAACTTTTGGTTGGTATCTTTTGGTTGTTTCCCAACTTTTGGTTGATATTTTTTGTTATCCCAACTTTTAGTTAGTATCCTCTGTTGTATCCCAACTTTTGGTTGGTATTCTTTGTTTTATCCAACTTTTGGTTGGTATTCTCGATTGCTTCCCAACTTTTGGTTGGTATCCTTTGTTCTATACTAAATTTTGGTTAGTACCTTGGTTTTATCCCAACTTTTGGTTGGTATCTTTGGATTGTTTTCCCAACTTTTGGTTGGTATCTTTGGATTGTTTTCCCAACTTTTGGTTGGCATTCTCTGTTTTATCCTAACTTTTGGTTAGTACATCTTGTTGTATCCCAACTGTTGGTTGGTATATTCCGTTTATCCTACTTTTGGTCAGTATCTTGATTGTTTCCCAACTTTTGGTTGGTATTCTTGGATTGTTTTCCCAACTTTCAAGCAATTCTGCCATGAAAGGGGAATATTGCATGAAGTAAACCCCTTACACACCTCAACACAATGGTATAGATATAGAAGAAATATGAGCTTGGTTGAAATGGATAGGTGCAATGCTGAAAGAAAAGTCATTGCCTCATAAATTTTGGGGTGAAGCAGTGTCAACTGCTTCTTATATTCTAAATAGATGTCATACCAATAACTTAAAGAATCAGGTTCCAGAAGAATGTTGGTTAGGAAGAAAGCCTTGTGTCACTCATCTCAAGGTATTTGGATCATTATGCTATTGACATGTGCCAGATGAAAGAAGAACCAAACTTGAAGATAAAAGTGAACATATGATCTTAGTTGGTTACCATCCAAATGGAGAAAATTGGTTATTTAATCTTGTTACTATGAAATTGGTGGTTAGGAGAGATTTAATCATCAGAGATGCATAATCTTGGTATTGGAACCAAGGTGGAGAAAGAACAAGACCGGTTCCGATGTTGGCTCCAATGCAGTTTAATTCTGATGAAGTGAATCAAATCTTAATTGAGACTCTGTTGATACTATGAATCCTACTCAAAGGGAAATACCAACAAGAAACAGACAAATACCTACAAGGTTGGATGATTATGAAATTGTGTTTGAAAAACCATGGACGAGGAAGGAGAAATAATACACTTGCCAATGTTAGCAGGTGCATAACCACTGAATTATCAGGATGAAAAACAAGACAAAATGTGTAAAGATGCAATAAAATTTTTTTGAAAAACCACCGATAAATAATATCATCTATAAGGATCTATAAGGAGATTAAATGTCAACTTGAATAAGAATCAACATCAAATGAAATAAAATTCCCCAAAAGAAGCACCATGAACCATCCACCACAACAGAAATAAAGTCAAAGACTCAAATCATTATTGGTTGAGACATAAGAAAAGGTTCTCCAACTAAAAAGAGAAGATACAAGAGTTGGACATAGTCCTATCAAAATATACATAATTTTAAAGGCAAAAGGAATATTCTTTTATTCTATATCATTCACTTTTATTTTAGGGTTGTAACCCATCTTTCAAAGCTATCCCCGTATTTTTTGATATACTTCACTCCAGGCTTGAGATCAATGGATAATTTAGGAGAAATTCTTGGATATGATAATAAACATATAGTTGCTACAACTTCAATCCATGAAGAGTCATCCGCAAACCAAATGATAATATTCTCGATAACTTGGCTATTTGTTATTAAGTACTTAACAAACTCATATTCAACCTTTCTACCTCTGTATCCCTTCATACAAACAGACTTTAAGTGATGATTAATACACTCACATGACTCCATTTTTTGCCAAAACATATATTCATCGTAAGGCATACAATCATTGGTATTCTGATCATATGTCCCATTTTCTTTTTCCAAGTTTACCTATAATAAAAGAGAAAATTTAAGTCATGGAACATAGTTCAACCGACTTTAAATCAAAATGATATTAAAGTCATGTTGCATTTAAATATCACTACTTCAAACACAATTGTGGTCACAATTATGATTAAAACCTTAATCACGTAACTTTTTTCAACACACCTTATTATTAATTTCCAGACGCGCCAATCTGCGGCAGGACTTTAAGGCAGAATAAAGAGCAATTAAGTTAATGCAATTCTCCAAATCCAAATCCAGAGAAAGTTTGACCAAATTATGAAAAATGTTTTCCATGCTTGAACCTCCAGAACCCTAAGACAATAATTAATTGTTATAAAAAGAATATAAATAAATATTAAGATATGTATTAATTTAGTTCTATGAATCACACATAAACATAAATAGTTTAGATAGATTCTTAGGTTGCTATTGTGGTTGACTATTTATTACATTAAAAATATTGGATTATACCTTGTTAATATCAAAGAAATAAAATGTATTCATGCATTCACTACATATATAATTTATATTAAGCAACCGACAAAATAAAATAAAATAAAGTGGGAAAAAAAAACTTACCAATGTACGATATCTTTTATTGATATCCCTTGTTCCTAAAAGCTTGTTTCCATAAAGAGACAAAAAGTGTCCAAACTTTTTCAAGTCATTGTAAGCATAGAGAATTTGAAGTTTTGGGGTCTCAAAAATTATTTCTCCACCATTACAAATAATGGAGTCAATCTCTACGATTTCAATGTTAATGGCAGAAATTAAAAGGTTTTGTACGATCATATCATGGACTTTAAAATATTTAAGACTCGGACTATCAATTTTAACATTGACTCCTAATGAATCACATTTCTCTAAGATAAGGTTTTGAAGAGAGGAGCAATGGGAAAGGATCTCTTGAAAATTGTGTGAGTTAATATCTATATTGTTAAGAGTAAGAGCTTGTAGAACCTGAGAAGAATTTGAGAAATGTGTAACTGTAAATTTATAATTCTTCAACTTAAGAACCTTAAAATTAGAGAAAACATCAAACGGGATATTGAGGGACCATCCAACTTCCATTAATGTTATATCATTTATTTGGTGACAATAATCAAAGGATTCAAGTTCCATTGAAACCTCAGCCACCTTTTTTGCCAAAAGCTTTCTCATCCACCCCAGAGCCTCTCCACTTGCACAACTCTCAACTAAATGTCGAATACTAAAACTTTTCAAAGGACCAATATGATTGTCAATAATTGATGCAATCAAGATGGCTGCTCGACCAATTGGATCTATATATTGTTCATCTTCAGGAGACATCTGTCATGCAAAAATTTGATAAACTTGAAATATTAGTCAAAGATTGATGATATTAAGGGCGATAGATAAATCTAGAAAATTTAAATTTTAAAAAAAATTAAAATCATAATTATTTGTTCATCATGCAAAAATATCACATAAATACTTATACTAAAATTTTACCTTACGACGAATAGCCATTTTAAGCCGCATGGCTGGTTTAGAAGTTTGAATGTATTCTTCGATCAAAGACTTCAACATTTTTCTTTGATCAAAGTTTAGATGAGATGAGTATTTCCATAATGTTTCCCAACGTCTTGAAAGCACACTAGTTTTTACACATTCCTTGACGGGAAGTAAAGAAATGATAGAAGACAAAAGTGCATCAGGAAGTTTGCTGATGAAATCCTCCTCTTCCTCTATAGATCTCATTTTTTTCATTCTTCTATCTTTCTAACTTTTTTTTTTTCTCTCATTGAACTAGCTAGTCATAGATTTTATATATAACATTTTTAAAGGATAAGCTTTAGTAAAAATTAATACGAGAACTATGTTCTAGAAGAATGAATTTTATTTGACTCAAAAGATATATTAATAGTTCATAATATTAATAGTATTTTATCAATTGAGTAATCCCTCCATTCTCTTTTATTAAAATAAAA
>OZ012735.1:771552777-771582777 GCA_963859935.3 Lathyrus sativus
TGATCCTTATGTAGAATGGATTCAGGAGAGGGTTGAGGAAGTGTTATTACCATTCTTATTGAAGAGCCTTTGTATCCATTGATAATCGAGCAACCCACGACGGTGGAGATTTAGAAGTATAACAAACTCTGGGCAGAGAAGGAAGAATTGTGCAAGGATAATGAGGAACTTAAAAGAGACATCAGCCAACTGGGACATGATTGGAAGGAAGTTGTTTATATAACCAAGGTGAAAATGAAGATGTTGGCCAAAAAGAAGAAAGAATTGTTAGATGAGGTTAAGAATATATAGCGAGTAGGTCAAGATCTAAAGAGCTCCAACAACATTCTTCACCAGAGAAAGAAAGATTTGGCTAGAGCTCGCCTTGAGATGTCCAAGTTCAACAATTAGTAGAACGCCACAGTGACGACCCACAAGAGGAAGAAGATGAACTTCGTGACTAGATTGAGAAGTTAAAGCTGCAACTTGAAGTCGATGAGATAGAGGTTATAGTAGAATCATCTCACCGGTGCAGAGGTGAGAAGCAGCTCAAAGAAACCTTGTCAGCCCTTGAGGAGCTCAAGATTCGAGCAGGAGTAAAGAAGTCTAAGCTCAAATAGCCCAAACTTGAGGATGTTTTCGGTGAAGACGCTTGGGAAGAACATTACCGATATCTAGGAGGTGTCATACACAAGAGAGATGTTCTCGTCCAGGAGTTGATCCAAAGGTCGAAGCATCTTGACACGAAGAAGTTATTCAAGGAGATTTAGACTTGGTGCAAAGAGCATAGTGGCTGGAGAGGACTGTCTTTGGTTGATATTGACGATATGTATTAGTAGCTTTTCTCTTTTGTATCTGATCATCGCCAGGCTTGCTAGTTGGGATCATTGATTATTGTATTTGGCTATCTTTTCATTTTTGGATTGTATGAGTTGACTCGTTGTTATCATCTTATCTATGATCGACTGTTATTGGTGTTCCATCTATCTATGGTGTTTATTTTATTTTAGAAACTGGAATCAAGGGGTACATCGCCTTGGAAATATTCAAACATTGTTGCATATTCATTTGCATAGCAGGTGTTCCTGGTGGTTTTGTTCTCAACTCTTCATGGTTTTTACTTCAGAAGGATTGAAAACTTTAGTTTTCACAGATATTCTGCCAGAGGAAATCAATGAAGGGTGATAGAGTAGGTACATGCTAAAATTCAAGAGGTAAGAAGTCGCATGACTCGGCTAATGGAGTTAATGCAAAATATGGCTCAGGGGCAGGAACAATTAAGAACCTTGGTCCAACCTTTGATTGCTCGTGTGGACGAAGATGGTGTTGTTCATGGTGGTGATGGTGTGGTCCCTCCTCCTGTTGGTGGTACTGGTCCTCAGGGTGGAAGTAATCTTACTGTTGTCATTCCTCTGGGAAGAGGCGCTGCTGGTGGATTTCTAGAGTAGTTGCTGGTATAGGAAGTGTGTGTTCTTTACATGGCGCTGCTAGCCATCAGTGGGAAGCGGATCGTTAGAAGGATGCTTTCTCCATGTGCGATTTAGATGTCGGTCTTCCATCTGAAGTCGACAAGAAGTTCAAAATGATCGAAGATAGGATGCGCGCATATGAAAATCAGAACACTATTGGTCTTGATATGACTGACCTTAGCTTATTCTCTGGAGTGAGAATCCCTCCTAAGTTTAAAGTGCCGGATTTCGATAAGTACAAGGGGACTACTTGTCCCAAGACTCATATTCGAGCTTACTACAGAAAGATGTCAGCCTACTCGGATGACGAAATTTTTTTAATGCATTTCTTATAGGAAACCCTGGTAGGGGCCTCATTAGAATGGTATATGAGGTTGGAAAAGACCCATATTAAGAGCTGGAGAGACCTTGCAGAAGCTTTTGTCCGATACTATCAGTACAACAATGACATGGCACCAAACAGGATACAGCTGCAGAATCTCTCTCAGAGAGATAATGAGAGCTTTAAGGAAAACATCCAAAGGTGGTGTGAACTAGCGACCGGTGTTCAACCTACAATGATGGAGAGAGAGCTTATCGACTTGTTCATGGCTACACTTCAGGGTCTGTATCACGAAAAGCTGGTGGTACGTATGTCGGCTGGATTTATCAGATCTGGTATTGGTAGGGGAGAGGGTTGAAAGTGGAATTAAGACTGGTAAAATTCCAAGTGAAAATGGATCCTCAGCTGGAGGAAGTAAAAACCCATATGCAGGAAACACAAAGAAGAAGGAGGGTGACACTAATTCCATCTCTTTATATCGTGGTAAGGTAAAAGCTCAACAAAATTACACTTAACAGGTTGCCACTATAGCCATTCCGTCTCCTCGTACCGATAGGCCGAGAACAACACATCGGAGTTTGAAACTCCAATAATTCCATACTCTCAATTGTTACAACAATTACTTCAGTTGCAGTTAGTACATAAGAGAACTCTGGCACCTCTCACTGCTCAGTGTGAATTTCACTCTGGGGCTCCGGGACAAAATAATGACAATTGTAAGGAATTCAAGCACAAAGTACAAGATTTTCTTGACTCCAAACCCATTAATTTCACCAATGAAGAACCTAATGTAATTCAGAACCCAATGTCCAATCATGCGGTAGCAAGAGCCAATGTCATTGAAGATGGGGAGCGGTTAAATCTGGTGGCTGATTGTCGCTACTCGAAAAATGCAACGATGGGGAGGCGAAAAGAAAGACAGAAGAGTCGCCGCCGAACTTTATTTATCCCATGAGGGGAAGGGAAAATGTCGAAAAAACCCTAGAAAAGGAACGGATAAGATGGTCTCGCAACCAAGAACGGATTTGAAAGTCGCTTATGCGAAGGGAAGGTATTAACACCCCTCGCATCCATCGTACTCAATGGGAACCATTTGTTTATCGACGTGTGATAATATCTGCTAAAATATATTGCTTTAAAGAGTGTTCCAAAGGATAAAGAGAAGTTAGAAATAGAGGAAAGAGAGGTAACGGGGGAAGAAGAGACCCGATAGGACTTCGCGGTCCTAGGCCTACGTATTCTCAACAGATATGAGAAAGTCAGAGTAGACATAGTTCGAGAAACTACAGGTAAAAGATAGAAGTGTGTTCGGCAAGAATTGTGGCCCTTGTACCTACGTATCTTTACTCAAAAGAAGTAAAGAATAAGAGCAGTCGTAGTTCGGCCCTACGGTTTACTGGAAAGTTCTTGTAGACAATGCTATCGTGCACATTCTAGCAGTTTAGGTGTATTGCTACTCGCTCGTTGGAGACTTAGTGTTGCACCCTAATTTTTGACCATAAGATACCCTCTCGTTTTTCTATTGTCATTCGTCTTTATTTTAATATTTATGTTCATTGCGACTAACAAGTTTATGCAGGAACAACTATTTCAGGGGGTGACAGACTCATTCTCTGAACACTTCAAGGAGTGATTAACATACTTCAATTCAAGGACCCTAGTGTTTCCCGCTGAATTGGATCTTATAAATTTGACTCAACCGACCTAGAGTTTCAGCACACTCTTATCAAGGGAACGAAGTTTCTTTTCTCTCGAGATTCGTCTGGAACGACATCAGAGACTTCTCTCTTTAGTTTTGAGTTTAAGAACTTAAGGTTTTGTTATTTAGCATACGAGTTTGGATGCAAGAATCCCGAGTCGTAAGGATTTCTTTTGGGGAACAAGGCATTTTGTCCGTATCGGATTTAATTAAAACGGTTCTAAGGCCACGATGCATGATACCTTCAAGAAATTTGTAATTGGTGCCATGGCTTGGGCTCAAATGTCGTATTAATTTGTAAGCCATGAGAGGCATGTTTCCAAATTCTTCTTATCCCCAGAAGTTCTTGATTCAAGTTATGATTGCAGGACCCAGGTCGGTTTGGGATTCAAATACTTAATTTTGAATTTCACAAAGTTCACTTCATCTAAGGGTAATAGATTTAAATGACAAAATCAAAGGTTCATATCACCATTTCAACGTTATGGTTTAATTTGAGCAATCCAAAAGTGGTCACTGAATATCCATGGTCTATACAAGAATTACTCTTTACAAAAGTCATAAGTCTATTACTATAGTCAGGAACATGAATACAAGACTTGGAAAGTGATTAAAAGTGCATCTGATGAGTGACCCAACAGTAATGGCATTCAGACTCCATGTGGGGTGCGGTTCCCAAGTTATGTCATCACCTCTAGCCGCGGAAGGTTACTATGCGAGCCCCTCCCTGCTTAAGTTTTATCCACAGCTAGCCTTGAGCATTTTTTTTGCCACTATGAGAACCTGTCATCAAGAGTATGAGTTTCGGTTAGAGCAGGAAACCATTATCATCGACAATCAGCTAGACATTAGATGACCGCCGTTGACGAAATCCACAATAGCTTTAAAGCTCCTCTGCACCTTGGCATGTTCAGCCAGGAAGATAGGTTCACGCAACAACCAACGTTATTAGAGACAGCTGTTACCCACAGCTATTGCTTCAAACATCCCGGTTACCCTATCGTCGCGACATGTTCCAGCTTCCGAAAACCATGTGGGTCAAGATTCCATCAAGAGAGCAACCTATCAAGCAAGCAGAAATCCAAGTTAGCAGCACCTACAAAACGCATCAGAATGCCGTAAGAAAATTAATTCAAGGAGAAACACACGGTAATCTCTCGGCTATACCATGAAACACCAAGTCGGGGAGGCATTCGAAGAGCCTATCACTTGACCGCACGAACGCTGCTATGAGGTCGTCAACCGCTAATATTTTCACCTGTAATATGACATAACAATAATCAGAAACAATTAGCATCATTAGATGGAAAGCTAAGATACATTACACCCTGTTCTAAAGAGCTTAAACAAAAGGTTTATATAAATGGTCAAGACACGTCTCATGATGCCATAGAGACTAACAGGGGCTTGACGGGCATATACTCAGTGTAGCATGTTACTTCATGACTTCCCAGATATCCCTGCTGCGTGAGGTGCTTACATCCTGCAGCAATTGCTGGCACCTGAACAAATGAAAGCTACATTAGCATACAACATTTAGGTAGTCCAAGCCATTGCATTTACACTTAGGCCACATTTTGACATCCCCTAAGGAAACACCTATAAGCGGTTCCCCAACCATCTTCATTTTCTTCTTCCTTTCCTCCCTACTCCTTTACTTTCCAAGTGAAAGAAACCCAATCCAGAATTATTGAGAGGAAAGATTGCGATTCGAAGGAGTAATAATTCAACAAGTAGGCAGCGCCGGAAGGCTTTATGATTACTCAAGCACTAGCATGAAAGTTGTTATCGAGTGCTATAACAAACAGAAAGAAGAACAACACCAACTAACGAATCCTGCTTCAGAAGTAAAGTTTTGGCAGACAGAAGCAGCTGGACTGAGACAACAACTGCAGTACCTGCAAGAAAGCCATTTAACACCAAGGTTCCTACAACTAAGATATCCTGGGAACAAGATTATGGTTTCCTCTATCTCAATCATACATGACGAAGGACTCAAACCTGTTACTCACCCTGTTAGTTTCGAAGCTTGAGTGAGGTGTGAGCTCCATCGATAGTTTCCAAGTGCTACGCAGCGAGTGAATCCTTTGGATTTATGATAGATGGTGCTGTGACTGTTGTTCCTAGACTTGCTTCAATTCCATTGCTGCAAGAGGATAATTCTGCAAAGATTATGCCAAACAATTATTCAATTCCCATCAGCAAACAACAGCCCACAAAGACCAAAATTTCTGCACAAAAAGGAGTATGTGAATACATTTGTAAGGATACTGAACCGATACCGAAATCACTTAACGGAGAGTTGTATTGAGTTGAGTAGCAAGCAAGTTATTCCAAAGCACCAACCTTCAATCATGCATAACCGTCATCAAATATTCAGAGGGAGTTCTTACCATGCATCTTGTGATCATCAGCCGTCTTTACAACACCTATAAAACATAGAACAAAAACATCAATGACCACCACATGGAATCAGAAGCAAAGATAATAGTTTGGGACTCTTTATCAAAGAAATTCAGACTAGATAGAAGATAAGTTCAGAGGCATACATTGAATGCTTCTCCCCATGACTTCGCGCCAACCTCACAAGAATGATTCATCAGCACCCATTCACTAATCAAAATCACAATAACTGCGATAGAGTAGCAGCGATAACACGAGGAACTTGTCCTCGCAGTTCAAAACCTCGATACAATGAAGAAGTAGCTTGCATTGGACTCTGAACTCAGAAACAAGAATTCGCTATTGGTTGCACGTTCCTTCCCTGGCCCAAAATAAGATTGTTGTTCACACCTGTCAAAACCAATTGCAAGTTAGTAATTGGATATTAATCGATGAAGAATATTCAGGGGATATCCAATCAAATCCAATCTCAGTGCAAACCACAATCAAAGATTTGAAATCCCAGTTAGGAAAGGTTTCAAATTTCGCACAGACCCAAAATGGAAGGTCCAAAATCAACAATTAATCAGCATTCAAAACAAATTCAATCAGAAATCTCAAGTTTAGAGCCTATAAAAGGAGGAAAAAACACAACAATTCACACAGAAAAAACCCCATACGAAATCCTAAATCAAAGCCCTAAAAAAGTGAGGAAACTTATCTCTCTCAATCATCCACCGCAGAATCGCGACCCAAAACCTTTGTCGGGAATCGCCGTGAGGTCACCTTCAAATCCTCGCACCACCACCATCAAACCATCGCCGAAAACCGTCGCGAGAAGCTTCTGTTCGCATCAGACGCCTTCAACTTCATCCGTCAGAGACAACCTCACCACTCCCCGACGAAGCTCGTGAAACACCTCCGAAGCCGGCGAAAGCACGCCGCGGTGAGATTTCCTTTCTTTTGCCTTAACACTTTAACCGTTTTGTTGTTTGTTGATTGCAGAAATGGAGAAGTGAGGATAAGTGAGGTAGAACGGTGAGAGAAACCAAGAGGATTCGAGGACATTGAGGGACGATGGAGAAGGAGAAGGAAGAAATCGAGAGAAACGACGATCGATCGAGAGATTCGGGAGGTCGATTTGGGAATCTGAGGAATTAGGGTTCCAGCTTTTTTTGTTTGTTTTGTTATTTTGTTTGTAACCTAATTAAGATCACACACACAATCACTAATCACTCACCATTTACATTAAACACATACATAATCCCTATCATCCCACGTAATCACTTAATTGATCACTTTTTTTTTATTAAAAATTAACTATAATCAATCTCTTTTAAAATAAATTAACAAATATTTAACTAATTAATTTAGTTTTATCTTTTTACTATTTGTTTAATTAATCTTTAAATAGATCACCCTATTTTATAAACTTAAATGGATATTTTTAATTCACTAATCATTCTCTTATTTAAATAACTAATAAGTTCTCTTTTAGATAAATAAAGACACATCTTTCAAAAATTTATTTCACATTTTAAAATCTTTTTTTAAAAAATAAGTAATAATAAACACCCTTTTAAGTCAAATTAATTTCTATCTTTTATTGATGATATTTATAAAAAGAACTTTTAAATCCTTTTAAAATCAATCTCCTTATAAAACCAATTCTTTTTTACTAAAAATCAAGTCAAGCAATTAAAATTAATCAACATCGTAAAATCAATCATGCACCCACGACACATGCACTTACACTTGGCGCTTTCATGCGTGTGTATGATTTATATTTCCGCAATTTACTTTACAGTCACTTTACATTACCGCATTTACATCATTACATCGCATTCCGTCCAAAGGAAAAACCTACACATAATTCAACGTTGTGTGTAGTTGCAAATCATAAGCATCATATTCCCCTCGATCCTTGATTCTTCAAGTTGATCACTTAAGTTTAGGACCTACCCCATAGGAAGGACCTCATCTTTATCTTTTACAACATAGAAGCAAACAATCAACACAATACAACTCTTTTCAAACACAATAGAGAATAGATGTTAATCATCTTAAGTGAGATATAATCTCCACCCCACAACAATACAATCAAACATGCAGGGACTTTGCCTTAAGAACGACAAAGGCATGCTTGGCGACCATCCGAGTATGTAAGACCTTTCCTTAAGACGATGCAAAGACCATTTCCTACAAACTCCTTTTACATTTGTGGTGGTTATATCTCCCTTAACATGAAGACTCATCTCTTCTCCTAAACCCAATCAAAACAACTACCCTAAACCCGTAGGAACTTTGACCACAGTCAAAGAACTCCTCTAACCCTTTAGGGTGAACTACAACATACTCTGATTCCACTCCCGTAAGGATATGTAGGCACAAGGTGCGATGCCTTATCGAGTATACTTAGATAGAAACCACTAGGGTCTCTAATCCCTTAAGCAGATAAACACTTAGCAATAAACAAACATAAAACAAGAGGTTCCTGTAGAGTACTACAGAAACTTAGGATGCTAGTACCTTCCCTAAGTTTAACCAACCCCCGAACCTAAACAATCTAGCTTGCATTTGCATTGCATTGTGGGAATTTCGATCTTTATCCCTTCCTTTGGACAAAATCAAAGTTCGGTTGCAAAAAATGAATTAAAGATTCAAACTAATCAATAGTTTGGTATCCAATTTTCACCGCGACACTTAGGCGTTACTTGTTTGCGTTAAAACGGACGTAGCATGTCGTTCTGGGAAAAGGGTGGAAAAGAAAGAAAAGTGCTCGCTAGGATTGTCGCAATCCTATGCCTACGTATTCTCAACATGCATGAGAAAACAGAGCAACGTAGTTCGTGATACGGGTAACCTGTATTTTTGTGGATGACGTTATCATGCGTATTCTAGCAGTTTATGTGTATTGATGCTCGCTCGTTAGAGACTTAGGCGTTACATGTTTGCAGTAGAACGAACGTAACATATCCTTTTTGAAAAGGCATTTTTTGCGATGCGAGGCAAGAAGTCATGTTTGATTTGCGGAATTGTTTTTAGGGATGAAATAGATCCTCACACAGTAACCCCTTGCGGGTAGTATCCAATTCTTTATCTCAAAGTTTTTGTTATAAAAAGGTGTGGCGAATACAAATGTCTTCGTATTGAAAGACGAGTATCGAGACCACACACTCTACAGTGAGTATCCTGACACTCGGAGAGAAAGAAGTCTACACTCAATCCTCTCTCTTTAATTCAACACAAAGAGAACTTCATTCCCTTATTAAAGTGTTTTTATTCTTGAATGGTAAGTACTTTGCGACAGTGAACCCTACGATAATGTCAAGTACTCTAGATAGGAGAAGGTCTACGCCTAACCACTCCACGACCATTCAAGTTTTTGTCGTAAAAAGTTGAAAATGCACTCGGTGCGGGACCGAGGTTTTAGGAAAAAATAAATTTTGAAAAGAAGTTTTGAACAACGATTGGGAAAACATAGGAAATGAATTCAAATATATACAGGAAAAGGATAATATACAGGATACATAATCAACAGTCCACCAATTAGGATTTTAAGGTTTCGATATTGATTAGGTGTTTTGAAAGAATGTACAAGTCAATTTGAACATTTACAAGATATTGAGGATCATTCTCCGATTAAATCGTGTCGCACGGACCAAAAGAGGTGGGATCTCGTCTTAATCGCAAACATTGTGTCGATTAATCGAAGGTAGCCTATCACGATCCCAAAGTAAAGAAAATGACCCATATGGTCATTTTCTATAGATTTGAAATCGAGAAGGTTATCGACTTCGATACGCGACGCTTACGAATATAAGACTTCATAGATCGATGAAATCGAAATAAAAATCGAAATAAAGAAGAAATGAGGAGAGAAAGAGGGTGGTCTCGGGCAAAGCATCATCTATCAATAATTTGACTGATAATGCTTTTAGGGGGTGTCGTCATCGACCAAAAACGAAAATAGAATAAAAAGCCCAATAATAAATAGAAAAAAAAATCTAGCTTCTAAAAATAAAATATGAATTAAAGTTCTAAAATATTTATAAACTAGAACTTGGAAAATATTATATTAACAAACCCCTTTTTTAAAAACTAAATACAAAATTATATATATTATATACAAACAAACTATTAGAAAAAATAATAATATATTAATTAAACTATATATTACATAAATAACTATAAAATATACAAAGTTTTAAGAATAATTAAAATAAAATAAAAAAGGTTATAGTGAAAACAAGGGTATGAAGAGAGAAGTGAAACGGGCTTTAAGCCCAATATCAAAATCAGACTGAATAAAAACAATTAAAAAAAATTTTAAAAATCAGCAAAAAATAAAAATAAAAAGACGCAACATTGTTATATGTCAAACTTTGCTTATTTGCTATATCAAATGTTGGCATCTTTCACTGTTTTTGTAGGTAAAGTATATACAAATATTCTTAACATAAAACTAAGAACTGGATCATTCTCTGAATGATCTCAAAATAAATATCTACACAATGGAACGCCATCCAAAATATCAAGTCGCCAAGGACATCATACCAACTTGTCCTTGCCTTTCACCTCCACAAAACTTCCTAAGAAATAACAATAACAATGAGGTGAGATGATAATCTCAATGAGTTCCCTATCTTATAGGCCCCTTGACTCCACAGGGTTTCTAATTGATTATTAACTTAATTCATAAAAAGGGGATGAAGATTTCACTAGAGTCCACATAACTCAATAAATCACTATTTAGATTCACAAAACATTGATTACCGACCAGACCTATGTCTAGGGCAAGGTTTGGTTCACATATTCTCGTATGATTCGAATGTCACGTGGATATCAGGTTCTCCATGGAACTCAAACCCACTTCAAGAACAAACACTTGTATAGGACTCAAACCCATATTAAGTATCTTTCACCGTATGAGACTCGAACCCACTTGGGTGTCCCCCTCTCGCTCATGGCTCAACCATAGTTGGGACTCAAACCCATTTGAGGCACAAATCATTGGTGCCACATCCCATTTTCTACTTTACATAAGCATCTCAAAAAATGGATGTGCACGATCAACGAAAATTATATGAATATGTGCTTAGTTCTACATAACGTGATTGAATCCGTCAAACACTAAGTGATCTCATTCACCAATGCTCACATCATTATCACATGTTCCATGCAAGGCCTATTATTCCTAAGTTGAGCGATTACTCGTCCACGATACACACCGAGGTACCATTGTGTACAAGCATCATCGTCTAAGTTATTCTTGTAATCTAAGTTATGTTTGTAATCTTTTTAACCTAATCAAAATCCTAGGTTAAATCACATTTTTTTATCATGAAATACACTCATATGTTGATTATTATTATTATTATATATATATATATATATATATATATATATATATATATATATATATATATATATATATATATATATATATATATATATATATATATATATATATATATATATATATATATATATATATATATATATATATATATATATATATATATATATATATATATATAACATGGTATGTGTTAGAAGATATAGTATCCTAAGAATCATCCAAAGAAAAAGATATGAAGAAAACAACATGATCCAATCGATTGCAAATCGGAGCCAATCGATTGATATGACCTCCCTGCCCATATTTTTCACAAAAATATAATAGACCAACTTATTGGTTGGGTGAAGCAATCAATTGGTTGGAACTCTCTGTAATTAATTTCTCAAAATTAGAAAGTAACCAATCGATTAGTTGATGGAAACAATTGATTGTCATGATCTTTCTGTCTATTTTTTTTTGCAAAATAAAGGTGGACCAATCGATTGTTGTTGTGAGCCAATCAATTGTCATAGTGTAAAAATTCAGTTTTCTTCAATAAACAAGCATAACCAATCGATTGCTTTGGCAGAGGACCCATAACTAATCGATTGGTTTATGTTCTTCTTTTAAAATCACAACTTCTAACATCTTCTCTTCCCAATTCATCCATGCTTAACCATTTCAAAAATGCAACCCACGGTAAACAAGACATCATATGACATAACTTCAATAACCAAACACATATGCAACATGGTTCTCCCAATTCATGAAACATATATTCATAGCAACAACAACAACATTCAACAATAGAAATAACCACAACAATCATGGAAATCATAAGTAAACTATATATTCATGATAATTTCCATAATTAAGATAAAATACACAATATATTATCATGAATCTTTACTAATCATCAGATAGCATCAACGCAAAACCCTAATTTATATCTCAAGAAAAGGTCTAACTATAACCTACCTCGATAATATGATGAAAGATGAAATGGATTTGGTTTAGAAGAGGTTTCCACTTCTTCTTCAAGCTTCATCTTCCTTCCTTCCAAGTTTCCTTTTCTTTATTCTATGCTTCTCCCTCCTATGTTTCTTTCCTTTCTAATTTTATGTTCCTTCCCTTTTGGATTACTATATATCAAAATGGCACTGTGGTTGGTAGCAAAAGAAGAAGAAAACAAATGAGTGGAGGGTAAATATAATAAGAATGAGTGGTTGGAATTAAATGAGTTTGAAAGAAATATCTAATGTGATATTTCTTTACAATATTCTCTCTACTAGAGTAAGTGACACATTATTAATGTTACTAAAATGTCTTTTCTTGTACCAGTTAATAAAAGGTCAGTCTCAAAGGATAATAATTAAGTCAACCTGAGTTCACTAATTACTTTATTTGTCCCAACTAACAACTTTTAGAACATATAGAAACTCAGTTGATCTTAGCTGATAAAGATTTAAGTATTTAAGGAAATCTGGGGTATTACAACATAGAATTTCATTCATCATGCATTCATATCATAATCATCATGCATTGACAAACAAGAAATTTCACATAACCTAGGAATGAATTTTCAATCTACTTGGCTATTAACATGTTAAGGCTAAGATTATAACTAAGAAACCCCAGCTTTAACTTAGAATCTGAATTTGAGATGGAGATGAAATGATGAGAGGATAAATGGTTATCAAAATGCTTCCTTGAGTATGTTTCTCCAATAAAACAAGAGAAATCACACATGAAACTTGGTAGTGGTGGTTCTTGGTGATGAATTTTCTCATTCTTACTCTAAGAACTCCTCTAGTTCCTCTCCTCTCTCAACCCTCACTTCAAAATCTAAGTTTAAAGTGAGAGAAACACAATGCACAAATATGGAATTTTGGTTCCCTTGAAGCTTATATAATGACTTGGGAAATTGACACTTCTACCTTTGTTCTTTGCTAAAAATATTTAATAATGCCATTAGGATTTCTTAACTCTCATCCTCTTTCTTTTAACATCATTAATTCATCACTAATCATGTGATGATAGATGAGCATGAGTTTAGAGCATTACATTACTATTAAATAGTGTGTAAAGTATTCTTCCATTTACTTCAAAGATGCTAAAGGACAATATTTACATTAGAAAATGCACAAATGTTCAACATTAAATTAGTTTTAAGCAAAGATTTCTCAAGTTATTCATGTTAGCATATTCGATAGTAAGCATAACTTTATGCAATTTAGCTGGTAAGGAGGTACAAACTCCAATCTTAGTTGAGAAAGCTTCCAAAATGATATTTTTCTTTGACTTCACTTATTTTTCAACTGAGACACTGTCAAACATTAAATATAAATATGTTATTTCACTTATTTAGTAATTTTATACTATTTTTATTTTAAATAACCACAAAATGATAATATTATCAAAATATTGAGAATAATATATTAATTTTTTTTAAGTTATTGATTCTTAAATATCAACAATTTATTTATATTAATGTATTAATATAATATTTTTATTTTTATTCTTTTGAAAAAAAATGATTTTATAAATATCAACAATTAATTTACATTAATATATTAATATAATATATTTAAAAAATAAAAAAAAACGTTGTTGATTTATAAAAACAAAAAGGAAGTTTGTTATCGGTTGGAAACTAGTGTAACTTAGTGAAGTACACTTTGTCTTTAAGGATTACTCGTATTGGGCCTAGAACATTTGTTCTCCATTATTTTTGCAAATGTTTTATGTATTTCTCCACTACTACAAAAAAGCTATTTAATAGCGTTTTTTTTTTTTTCTTTTTGATAGCGCTTAAAAGCGCTATTAACGAGGCTGCTATTATAAAAAAAAAATATTTTTTATAGCGCTATTATAGTATTGGTAATTAATAGCGTTTTTCCAAAAGTGCTATTATAGTACTGGTATTTAATAGCATTTTTCCAAAAGCGCTATTATAAGACACATATTATATAGCACTTTCAAACAAAGCGCTATTATAGTACCGATAATTTGCTTTGATTTTGATAGCACTTTCAAACAAAACGCTATTATATGACACATATTAGATAGCACTTTTCCATAAAACTGCTATTATAGTACGTATCGTTGATACCACACTCTCTTTAAAACGCTATTGTAGTACACTTTTTTTTACACAAAATCATTCTTTTGGTATATATATATATATATATATATATATATATATATATATATATATATATATATATATATATATATATATATATATATATATATATATATATATATATATATATATATATATATATATATATATATATATATATATATATATATATGTCATTTGCATTTTACGACATTAGAATTCATAAAATAATAATGACTAAGCAGGTAAAATATTTGAAAATAAAATAATAATGACAAATGTAATACCATATATATTTATATCACTGCCATAATAACACATAAGTAATTGTATCTATGTATTAATTTGGCTAAAAGTACTTCAAACCAAAATATTTTATAAACACGGCTAAAATATTTTGCCACTAGTTATTAATTTGGCTAAGAGTACTTCAAACCAAATTCCAAACAAAAAGTAAAATCACTTAGCTAAGCATATTCTCTAAACTAATGAAAAAAAACATCTAAAAAAACAAGAAAGGACAACAAAACAACATCAAGTAGCTAGTAACCACTTTGCGAACCAAAGCACTACTACATCCAAAGATACAACCACTTTGCTAGCTAGCTAGGCAAAATCATTGCTTCTTGTTTTCCTGTATCATATAAAGAATATTGATTATGTATTGTACAATAATCAGAAAACAAATACCTGAAAACAAAATTTTAATATATAATTAAAAAATACTGCATTATGAAGAACATCATTTTACCTAACCAAGTTCAATGGTAACAACAGGATTCAAATGAACACCTTAAGTGAAAATGGTACAACCAATTCAAACTTTTAATATGCAAGTAAGGTATTAAGTATCTATATATTGTAGGCTTTAGAAAACTGACCGAAAATATCATCCACCATATAGGTAGCCAATCCTCTTTGACTTCAGTTAACTTATCCTTAGAGTAGTATGACATTTGTGGTCAGGAAAGTACTTCAAATACAAAAACATCAACAATTGTATTAGAACTAAATTACATTAATTTACAAATTAATAACAATTAAAATCACGTACATTTATGGGGATCATAATTTCATTTTCCATGATGACCTCTTTCATAAATCGCAATTGACCACAAAACTTGTAAGACATCACAGTTTGGTTGCACTGTTCACACACACCATCAGTGTGTGATATACATGAAATGAACCAATTGACCACAAATATGACGAAAGAATCATAATGTAAGACCAAATAGCAAATAATATAGTGGATTTGAATCTGCCGGACTGATCTCACCTTAAGGTTTCCAGCAACATTAAATGTAACAGCCGTATTGGAGTGAATCACATAAAAAATAGAGAAGTTAAGGCAGAATGCCAAAACACCAGAGCTAAAAATAATGATCAGGGCTGCCCAAGGATATGGGTGAATACTTAGCCAGTCAAGAATTTTGTGCCTTCAAGTAACATAGCAGGTAACACCATGATCAGGGTTGCAAAAGGGGCCATGTAATAAACTGTGTTTATGCTACACATACCAAACAAGAACAGTTAGTTTATATACTGCAGAAAAATCATGACAAAGCAAAACTTATTCAAGCACAGAACAGAACAAGGTATAGCATATCTAAAACAAAGTAGGTAATAAATATCATCACTTGCACAATGGAAACATTTTTTATTTTTTTAAAATTAATGCATAAAAGTAGACACAACAGTAAATGTTAAAAACATGGCACCTAAGTGGATTTTGATCAGAAATTTTTTGACAGACAGCCTACGGTAGTTAAGATGTTCATACTTCATATTCTTGAGTTCTGGAAATCATTGAAACTTTTGGAAGCTAATTGACATAAAAAGGGCAATTTAGTTGAGAAATCAAGAGAGTATTCCAGATATCAGTCCATATACAATATTTGGAGAAAGAGAAAATAAACACAGGCACTACCATTGAGCTTGTAGCTCAATTAGCACCGGCATAAGCTTTAGAGACTTGAGTGTGAAGTAAGAGCTACCTCATCATAAACATGGTTGGCAATGTTAATAAAAAGTAATATATGAAAATATAATTTGATTAGTTGGAAATATTTTTAGTTACATCCAATGGTAACATCAAGATAGACTTGAATCTTTTACAACAAGATTTCTAAGCTTCAACCTACCTGATTTATGACTTAAATGTACAAAAGTATCTGCTAATTTAGTGCTTATTGCTCCAATTAATATGCATGTGCTAATTGAACTGTGTCATATCCAGACAACATAAATATTCCTCTACTTTAATTTAATCATGTAACAAAAACACCAAGCACTTTAGTAAGTGGTTGTTATGAATAAATAACTGCAATCTTAAGTTAACGTAGCAAATGATGAGATAGCCTTCTTTTCATTATGTTCAAATGATGAGATAGCCTTCTTTTCAACCCTTCCTATTATTATACTAACTAGTATTAAGTATGAGAAGGGTTAGTTGATCATTATGTTCATATTCCCAAAAGGCACAAGTCAAATGCAAATGATCAATAATTGTCAGCTTTTCAGTGATCTAAAAATATTAATGCTAAAAGAGCTCGGTAATCCTTGTTGTGTATAGATGGGACTCAATTCAATCATATCTCTTTTACACAATGTTCAGTTTTCTTAGAATGTGTGGGTTGGGCGCAACTTATCCCTACAAAATAGGCTTGTAAGGTAAGAATAGCCCTCACTTTTAAACACATGTTCAGGCTATGTGTGATATGGGATTTTTTTAACACACACTCTCACGCTCGGGAATGGACATTTGGAGCGTGGATATAAATGACAGGTTGTCCGATAGCATAAATGAGATAGCATATGGCCGAAGGGATCTGGAAAGAGATTGTGACACTGCCTTAGAATGTATGGGTTGGGCCTAACTCATCCCTACAAAACCGGCTTGTAAGGTGAGTATTTTCCTCACTTTAAAACACATGTTCGGGCTATATAATGTTCGGTATAGAACTCTTTAACAAGTTTAAAGTACCCTTAGAGCATAAATCAATAAATTTTAGTATGTCAAACAGTCAAACTACATATAATAGGTCACTAAGGTGCACAATGCAACACAAGCAACACTACAATTTTATATATTGATTCAACTGTAGAGAATTGATATTGTTACGTTGACATCATGAAAGAAATACAACTTACAGTTTAGATGAATCTGCATAATTTGTTAGCTTCTTCTCCTCCCGGGCATCAGTGTCAAAAGGGGAGTCATTAGCGGGGCCAACAGAGTTACATGATGTTGGCGAAATATGGAAATCCCCTTTCCCCAACTGTGTAAAACAAAAAGAACTGCACCAACTCTTTGCAACATTATAGACAAAATAACCAAAAATTGCACCATTATTTGGCCGCTGATGGTTATTCAAACTCATGCTCACTCTTCCACCATTTCCCAAACCAGTGTTCAAATAAACATTATTGCTACTCTTTGTTGCCAATGAACCTCGACCACCCTTTAGAGTCAAGTAATCTAAAGAGCCTTAACCACCAGCCATCCCAGGTAAGCGGGCAACCATTGTTTTAATCTGAAACTTGTCACCAACTGAAAACTTACCCGGTCTAGAAAGAGCACAATCAATATGATAACCACAGACCTTTATCGAAGGCCCATTTACAGATGGAACCGAAAACGTTCTAGATAGTGTATCAACAACAGACAATGTTCTTCTTTTGCCAACAAATTCAGAACTTAAAGCTAAGGCAACCCCAGGGCGCACAAATAGGGTTGCCTCCAATAAAGACGAACTGGATTCATTCACAGAATGAAAAAACTTAGAACTACCTGTTGCACCCCAAATTTTTACCCCTTAGATCTTCATCATAATTCTAGGGTCATTTTCATTTTATCTAACCATAACCTATTTCAAGTTTGTCTTTGTCAAGATATAGGTGAATTAGGGTTCCGTACAATCAAGAATCGATGTCTCGACGGTTTAATCAGTCAATGTATTGGATTGATTCTCCATGAAACAACTTTACACATCATCAAAGATACTCCATTGGGTCAAGTATGAATCCAATTTGAGGTCGTTACCCAAAGATTAAAGACAGTGCAGTGCAGAATCCCCGATTAGAGTTTCCGATCAGGAAAAGTAACCTGTAGTTTGACTTTTGGTTTAAAAGGTATTCCAATGATGGAATTATGGTCCATGAAGCTCATATGGATTATTGAAGTCCACACAATAAGTTTCAAGGTCTCAGAAGACTCAGAATGTCAACAGTCGACTCGGTAGTCATCAATCGATCGTTTCGTTGACCAAAACGTCAACTCTCCAACCATGAGGAATTTGACCTTAAAGTCTAAATAAAAAATGTTTCTAGTAACATATTTCACCTATCCATGAAATTTCATGATCATTGGATCAAGGATTGAGGAGTAATCAAGAAATCAGTAAATTAGGGTTTTGAAAGGGGCAAGACCATAACTCTTTAACCACACATCCAATTGAGGTGGTTCAAAGCTTTTTGGAAAGGTCTTGACAATGCCTATAAAAGTCCCACAGGGGTCCATGTGAAACAAATGAGTGGATTGCGAGTTATGATCAAAATCATTACAAGAGGGGAAAATACTTAGAAAATTTCTAAGTTTTCTGGCCTTGCAAATCATGTTTTCAGCCAACTTTGAAGGGATATTTGACCTAGTTCCACTTGGAGTTCGTAAATTCAGTGAACATGAAAGTTGTAGAGCTCTATGAGAGCTTTCTAGAAAGTACTAGAACTCTTCCATAGCCCTTGTGAGATGATAGTTTCGAATGAAGCAAGTTGGGTCTGAGCACTAGTTTGTCAACTTTTCAAAATTCAACATAAATTGGATTTCCAGCCATATAGTTCATTTCTAACCATAAATACATATCTGGTATGGTGTTAATATTGGGTTTGAACCATGTGGGGGAGAACCAAGGGAAAACTAAAAATCTCACCATAAACCCCTTGTTTACTATGTTGAAATACCAAAGTAGATTGTGTAAGAAACTTTGGTTTTGCTGCAGCATAACTATGTTAAGCACAGCCAGCTTAATAATAGTTGTTAGTGAGGACATTAACTGTTGGAGTTAACCTTAAACCAGCAGACACACTTTTGAAATATTGAGGTTTCCCACCAATGCAAGCTTGCAATTCAAAAAGACAGTTTTGCCCCAACCTTCCTTGGCCTATAAAAAGGGGGCTCATTCCATTCTTCAAACTACACCAGAGCACTCTAAACCCTAGAGAAATACAGCTGTCATCTCCTTCCCCTCTTTTCTTGAAAGTAAAGAAACCCTCCAAAACCACCAAAATTGCCTTGTGCAAGTCTCATACCAGCTTCATTCCCAATCATTCAAACCCCATAAAAACCATATACACAACCTTAAAATAACCATCTGAAGTTGTTTCCATCATCACATTCACCAAAAAAAATCCATAGGTCAAAAAGTCAAACTTCACACTACCATAGTTTGACTTTTGTGCACCTTTCATACCAAATCACTACCTGTATCCATTCCTACCAGTTTAACACTCAAAATACATCATATCCATGATACTCTAGCTATCCACAATCTTAAATCATAGCTGGAAGTGCATTTACTCAAACTGTCCTCAATATTTGTTTATTTTTTCAAAAAGAAGCAATTCACACTAGTTTTTCTCAAGGAGGAATCTCTGTTTTCTTGGCAGCTAGCTAGCTTTAGGAGGTCTACAAGAGGTATGTAGCCCTAAACCTCCTCATTATGCATCATGATTATGTTGTTAGTTTGTTTAGATAGTTTAGACATTTTTATGCTAAATTATAGATAGGCTGACAAAATGTCTTGAATGTTGTAAGCTCATGTTTATAACTGCTTGAAACTTGTATGTGGTACTATCATTCTGAGTTAAGGACTGTTAATGTTAGAATACACCACTGTGCTTGTGAAACTATAGTTGGGTTGTGGTGGTTCAAGTGCTTACTTGTAATTGAGTTAATGTTTGCATTGTGATAACAAACTTGGGTGCTATTTCTGTTTTTTTTCAAACCAAATTTCTTTGATCATGTTTTTATGGTAAAAAGCTTTTAATCTTGTTATGTAAGTTTACTGTTAAGTTGTATAATTTTGTTTGGACTGGTTAAAGACATTGGGATGATTCATGTGATGCTGTTAAGGCATGTTTTGATTCTTGATGACCAACACTATTTTGTAGTATGTTTTGCTGTCAAATGGTTATAACCGTCATGAGAGATACATTTTGAGTGTGATGCTTGACATTGTCATGACAAGTATACCTCTTTGACAATTTGAACTACTGTTTTGTGTTTGGTTTAGGCTTGCTGTTTTTTTTTAAGCAATGTAGCAGGGCTGCTGTTTGATTGTTGTTGTTTATGTTCATATGTGATACATGAAGTTTAATTGGAATGTAAATATGTGTTTTGTCTTTGTGAAGGCACTATGGTTGGAATTCTCCAACAAGTATTGATTGGAATGCCAAAACCTGTCTGTTAGTCTATGCCTTGAAGTTTGTTAACTTCTGATCTATCAAATTCCTTTGTCTGCATTTAGTTAATGATTGTCAATAGTACAACTTTAGACTGTCATTGGTTTTTCTTGCACTTTGTAAATGCCTAGGGCCTGTAGTTTTCTCAAAAACAAAACAATATTTTTTCCATGCTATGATCTTGTTTCCATAAGTTGCTTTTGAAAAATCAATATGTTTGGAATTCATCAATGGATATCATACCTAGAGCTTGCTAAATTCTGTTTGCATTCCATTTTCCAAGATATGGCATTTTTGTGTGCGATTTAGCATGATAGTTGTACCTACTAGGGTGCAGCATGTCCTGGTCATGGTTTGTGGTTTCTGTTGAAAGCATTTAGTATTTAGTTGGTCAACTAGATTTTGGAGGTGCATATTGAGGTTGTCACCATTTTATCCATAACTGTTCTTGAAGGGAGTATGTCAACTCATGCTCAGCTGCTGCCAAGGGTGGTTTATCATGTTAGGAAGTTGGATTAGGTTGTGGTTAGTGTTAGATTGGAATAGGCGGCGGCGGAGGGGGGGACCAGGACTGCTGTCATGAAAATTGTGGGTTGTTTAGTGCAATTAGTCTGTTGCATGAGGGATGTCTTGTGAAGGCCTCAGGTTTGCTGAGCATGGTTAATATGTTTGAGGCAGGCTAAGAGGTTTGGAGTAATAGGACTAATTAGGGTTCTTTGTTTGTTGAGTTTATGGATGAGGAAGCTATCACTATTTGAACTCAGGCCGGGATGACATGGTGTAGAGTTTGTCTTGATGCTCTATTTGCTGTCCACAATTCTGTTGAGAAGTTTACCATTTAAGATCCTCATTAGGTTTGCATTTAGTCATCTAGAATTCATCTAGGATCAGCTCAGTGCCTTGTGTCTTAGTTTAGGTTAATTTTGTTGTAAGGGATCCATATAGGTTTTGTTGTTGTCAAGGCCCTTAGTAAGTTTACTGATATGTTGAAATGCTATCAGTACCTAGGGTTTAGTAACCTCAGTTTTCGTTCTCCTTGGCAGCTTGTGTGTATGTTTGCAGTTTATGCCATTTAGATAGGTTGCAGTTACTGTCATGGTTTTTTTTAAACATTGTTGAGACACTAAACTTCAAAACACCAATTTCACCAACTTGCAACTCATGTGCCAATTTCTCATTCTAATGTATTTTGATCAAACTTGTTGTTGGAATTCAGTCTACATCATGTTTACAACTTGCTCAGACCCTTACATGACTTTAAGTGCATCTGTTTTATGTATTGGAATACCAAAATGCAACTTCAAAACCTTGTCTTGCATGGCCAATCGCATTTTACTTTATGTGCATTGTTTTGAAAAAAAATTGGCACCTTTGTGTTCCTCTTTAAAAATCAAGCAAGTTAGAGTCAAATTTTGTTAGGTTTGATGATGATTTGATCAAGTTTGGATTTGAATCGTTTTCATATTATTTGCTTTAGCTTACCTTGAATTTTTCCCAGAATATTTGGCTTTGTAAGGTCATATGTTGTTGGGGTGGCCCAGTGGTTATGCCTGCGTATTCATGTCCTTGCCATCCTGAGTTCGATCATTGCGGGACGACTCTTTTGTATTTTATTTTGATTTTCATCATTGGTTTGTATTTCAACTCTCTCTTCCATTAAGATTTCAACTGCACGCGTGCTAGATGGAGTGGTGAGATTTTGGACCTGTAATCACAAGGTCGTGAGTTCTACCCTTGGTGTAGACACTCTACTCTTTTTAATCACTATTTTCTTTGATTTTTTCTTAAAAATTCAAAACAACATAACTTTGTCATCTTTTATCATTTTTGAATGATTCTTTTTACAAACATTTTGTATTGTTGCATATTTTTATATAATACTTAAAGAGTTCTAGAATTTATATTTTAGAAACACTTTATACTATAAGAAAGTCATGCTCCATTTTTTAGGGTTTTTACCCTCCTTCCCTTCAATCATCTTTTGAAACTTTTGATTCAATTTCATGATATTGATTTGCACTTGATATGTACATGTTTGTTAACTCTTTTTGTACTTGCTTGTAAGCATTTATGATCAATTCATTTTTGAAACTTGAAAGTTTTCTCCCATGAAGTATTGAACTTCTCCCTCCTTGTTATGACATTATTTGATTAGGCATGATGCCTATAAGTATACATGTCATCTTGTAAGCCCTAGGAAGCCTCATCTTTGTTAAGATGCATCTTTGTTAAGACCCTCTTCCATCTTTGTTAAGATATATCCCCATCTTTGTTAAGATATGTTTGTGGTTGTGACTTCCCTATGCTTAAGTCTTGTAAGAACTTACCCCTTCTTGATATTGTAATATCTTGATACTTGCTTTGGTCGTAACCATTCATCCTGATATAAATCCTTGCTTATTGCAATATGCTTGCTCATTCTTGGTTGTAACCATGCCTTTTATCTTCACCGTATTTGAATGATTATATTCCCCCAAGTGATGGAACTATTTAGTTCTCATACAAGTTGCCTCATCTTTTCCCTTCCAAAGGAAAGTCTCTCTATTGACCCTTGGGTCATAGATAGCTCAATAAACTCATCGGTCTGGATAGAACCTTCTCCCCTATTTGGTCTGGATAGAACCAATAGGATATAAACTCATAGGTCTGGATAGAACCTTCTCCCCCTATTTGGTCTGGATAGAACCAATAGGATTTAAACTCATAGGTCTGAATAGAACCTTCTCCCCCTATTTGGTCTGGATATAATCAATAGGATTAAACTCATAGGTCTGGATAGAACCTTCTCCCCCTATTTGGTCTAGATAGAACCAATAGGATTTAAACTCATAGGTCTGGATAGAATCTTCAACCCCCCCTTTTGGTCTGGATAGAACCAATAGGTCTTAAATTCATAGGTCTAGATAGAACCTTCTCCCTCTTTTTGGTCTGAAAAGAACCAAATGATCCTTATTCTGTAGTTCATTCTTGAATTATGGCCGCTCTGATTTCTCATTGGATAATGAGAATACGTAGGCACAAGATGCGATATCTTGACGAGCAACCTTTTCCCTTCTTCCTCCTTTTGGTCTGGATAGAACCAATTGGTCTTACAACGTAGAGTTAGGTAGAGTTTGGTTAACTCTATGTAAGAATCATGGATATGATTACTTACTCTCCTTTCTTTAGTGTCCAACATAGATCTAGAGAGTTTTGTTAAAACTCTACACAAGCATTGTGATGTTTGTTCCCCCTTGAACCTTGATCATAATCAAGTGTTCTTCATCCCTAGTGAGGTGAACTACGATTGCTCTAATTCTATCCTAGTAAGGATACGTAGGCAGAGGATGTGATATCCTTGCGACCAAACTTAGAAACTATCCTTAGGTCTTTACCTACACCTTATACCCAATTCCAAACCATAGCAAACATTTAACAAGTATTAGCATACAAACAAACAAAAGATTTATGTAGAGTACTACAGATGTTTACGATGTGGAATACCTACCCTATGCATAACCAACCCCCGATCCCCGAATCTCTTAGCGTTGTTGTTACATCGCGCAAAAGGTCTTTCTTTCTTTAACCTTTCCTTTGGATAAATCAAAGTCCGGTTGTGAATTTAAGAATTAAGATTCAAGTTAATCAATAGCTTGGTATCACGATTATCACTGCAATACTACCCAACCACAATTTCCCTTGTCCAATCAAAACTTTAGCAGTAAGGAACTTTTAGTTCAAGTTTATAGAGCCATGAAACAAAATCAGCCACGCCCCCATTTTTTGTGTAAAATCCAGAAGAAAACAATTAAAACATTATCATGTTTCATCGTTGCTGCATGCCAGTAGCAGGTGCTGCAATCAAATTTAACAGCACTTAAATTTTCTTGTCTTCAATACATAATGGTTTCTAACCCTAGTTCTGCAACCTCATTTCCACCCGCATAAAAATAATATTTCTAAAAATAACTAGAAAGGGATCCAAAAATACATTATCCACAAGAAGGAAAAGGCATTACAGACTCAACCACTACAAATCTACAAAGAAATTTTAAGAAAAAGGATAAATGGAGAAAGGAAAGAAAGAGATAAGAGACCCTTCACTAAGAAGGTATGTGAGAAATGATAGGAGCTATGTAATGAGGGAAATGTAACTGACACGGTTCTTAACAGTCGTTACTAACAAACAGAATGTAAGAAATAGGATAGGGAAGTGTACAAATAGAAAAGGAAAAGCATAAATTATGTACCTGTCAAATTTGTAACCATGCAATAGCGCCTCTGCAAGGATAGTCTTTGTGGAAGTAGCCAAACAGCCAAATAAGGCAGCACAAAATCCCAACATATTAAAACTAAGCTCTGTAATAGATGTCAGAAGAATCCCTCCAACAATGGGTATGAGAGAAGCCCAAATACGCCAGTCAAAATATTTCCTCCATACTAGCCACTACAAGACAACTGTGCAACTTCACAAAGATCAGATGATATTGTTCTTAAAATTACTACATAAAGCAGGTAGCCTCTATGTAACCAACTAATGGATATTACCTATTGTTGTAGGAGTAAATGATTTTATTGTTTGCATGAAAGAAACGGGAATGTACCGTAGGCTCACATTTCCCAAAACTATGTTAATGCAGAACGCAAATGACATAGGGAAGATTCTTTTCCAGCGATCTTGAGGGTCAACAGATATGAGTGGTTTAAGCTTCAGCACTTTAATTACCACGTATGCTCCCATGGCTGAGCAGATAAAGTGGATACAGGATACCGATAGGGGAAACTTGAATGGTTATCGATGTTAAATATTGAATGGTTATCGATGTTAAATATTGCAAGGCAATTCATTCTAACCTATGAAGGCCCAATACTTCAAAATTGAGGAAGTATCCATATCAGATATCAATACCCCCATAGATACGCGGGGATACGTATCCTACAAGTCTCATAACTATTTGTTTAAAATTTACCAGAAACGTATGAGATACTTCACAGATACACGCAGATACATATCCTAGGGAAGATGAAGGGAAATAAAAAACAAGACAAGTTTATGGAACATCAATAGAGATATACATGATGGACTACTTAAACATGGTGTTGGACTTCTTGAGTTGACAGAGTTGTGTCTTGATGAACAAGACTTAGAGAAGCCGTGTTTTTATGGATGATGAAAATAAGGGAGAAGAGACTAAATCTGTTACCATTAGACAATAACTAATAAAAATTCTTTTGAATTGTTGGTTATTACATAGAGCAAGACTTGTTTTGAGTTTTTTAATGATGTTTTTTTATATTCTGACATAACGGTTTAGATATACTATGAAAATTGTAATTTAGTTATTATATTAGTGAAGAAATGTCCATTTTTTACAAGTATTCTACATGTATACAATGTTTTTATAAAAGAAATGTTAACGGATCTAAATCATATATCGTATTCTGCAATTCAAAATTTTTGAAACTTTCGCGTATTTGTATCGTACCGCACGCGTACTTTGCATCTGGGCTTTATAGATTATAACCCATTTAAGTTCTTAACATGACAATTGAGGGGCCAAGGTGAGGATGAAACAAACCAAATACACATGTGGAAAAAGTGATGAAGATTGATAAATCTTTTTGCCATACAAGTTTTGTCTCTCCTAAATTCGAAAGTGTATTCGATAATACCTTAGGTTAAAATATTGCAAAGCTCGGAAAAATTAGGGATTCACTTATAATTAGTCAACAATGGTAGAAACTAAATTATCTTCAAATTCAAATCCCTAATTTTACAATTTACAACACAAAGCAATAATCTGAGAAAAGAAAGATTACTAGATACCAATGAAGAGAAGGGTGACAGCGGTAAGCTGATGAAGGGCTGAGTTCGACGGAGAATGGGTTTTCTTTGTTCGTTCTTTCTCGTGCTTCCTCTTTCTATTCGAGTGGTGAATCTAAGGTGAATCTGAATCAACTGTGTTTCCTCTTGTCGGTGGTGAATCGATGAATGAAGGAAGGAGATGGCGTGAGTAAATCAGAGGAAGAAGATGAGTGAGTGGAAGACCGTGTTTTTGTTTTTTGCGGTAGTACCAAAATTTTGTGCGCCAAAACGAAAAACTTATCCGAGAAAAGACTTTGGTTTTTTAATTAATTTTATTATTTATTATATATTTTATAATTAAATAGCGCTTTAGTGTAAATGCTATCATAGGATAGTCTAATAATAGCGTTTTTTTTAAAAGCGCTATTTTACTGAAAACTTTCAGTAGCGTTTTTTTGAAAAGCACTATCTTAGTGAAGAATATTAATAGCGTTTTAAAGAAAGCGCTATTTTAGTGAAGTTTAATAGTAGCATTTTTTTATAAAGTGCTATCAAAATCACATTCTCTGTACTCTATAATAGCCCCCGACTATAAAGTGTTATTATAGATGTCTTTGTTTCCTTTTTAATAACACTTTCTTTAAAAGCGCTATTAAATTAGGCGATACAAAATATCAATTTTGGCGTAGTGGTCACTTCTTTCTCCTTATGATTGACTTTAGGAGATTTCTTACCCCACCCCTTGTGGTTCTTAGGCACTACGTGCGCTTCCAAAAACACCCTCTACTTTCATAGATGTATCTCCGGACGCACATTTTTTTACTCAAAGTTGGTTTTTTCTAGAGCTACATCTACAAAATGTTTCCGTTTATATAGCTCTGTTACATATTGGAATACATTCGCGTCTCTTTTCCTCTCTCATTCTTCATTTTTCATCTTCGTCACTCTCAAACTCTCCAAACTCTCTCAATCCTTAAAAAAATCATTTTTCACCAAACTTAACTTTTTCCAATCAAGGCCGACAAGGAGTATCCATTTCAACGATCAAGACACTCCAAATCATTCAAAGCTCGATATAATCGGTAAGTTTTCGAGTTTCTGAGGTATTTTTTAGTATTTCCCGTAAACGAGTTAGAATATAGTTTTAGGGGTAGAAATTCTTAGATAGTTTTAGAAACATAGTTTAGAGACAATGTACGTATTATTTGTTGGCTGAAACGGATGATCAGGACTTCAAAAAATCGATTTTCATGGGTAGGGGGCGCCATTTTCGTGACTGTTGGAGTTGCAGAAAGATTCGGAGCTAAATCTACGGAACAAGTTAACGTTAGGGAAATTTCGTAGATGCAACTCCGGAACAAATTAAATTTTGTGAATTCTGGGTACTTCCGTAGATACATCTACAAAAGTTTTTCGTGTGTACATATCTGGAAGTAAAAAATGTTAATTTTTTTCTGTTTTGTTTTTTAATTTATTTGTATCTAATTTCTTTTTCTTGGTTATACCTTGCAGACATTATGGCAGACAGAGACGATATATTGCAACTTGGACGGGTTTCATTGCATGAATCTGTCAGAACGAGTGGAGCCAGACGGTTACCGAGGCTGATACATTTGTTCTAGTGGAGCCTACAACTGAGGCACAACCTACTGCACAACCTTCTTTATCACATGCCCAAGATACTCTTGTTCCTCCTCCTGCCGATGATATTGATCTGGTGCCACCTCTAGAGGGTGATGACCCACCACCGAAGCATACTGGTGACGACGATGATGATGATCCTGAGGGTTTCCCAGGGGGTCCCTCATATATGTCTCTGCTGATAGGGTACGCTGACCATACTTCCAAACATGTCTGGGATGGATAGGTAACATTAATCAGATTGTTTTTTTTTCATTGGAAATTTATAATTTGTACCATTGTTTCTTATTAACATTGTTTCTTATTTATGGAAATTTTCAGACTTGTTGTCCGCAGAAGTTCTATAACCATGGGTAGAAGATATTAGCTTTAGATCAGTCACAGGAGACTTGGTTTCAAAAAGTCCTTACCGCCTCTGGTTTGAAGGACCTTTGTGAGATCGATTACGACCTGAGCAACAACAAGATGTTGATGGGATTTGTAGAGAGATGACACCTTGAGACGTCCTTCTTCCATCTACCGCATAACGAGATCACGATTACACTGGACGAAATCTCTTGTCTGTTACATATACTAATCAGGGGTACCCTCCTTCGTCACGATAAGATGCGGAGGAGGATGCGAGAGAGACGTTGCTGGAGGAGCTTAGGGCTAATCCACTGAATGCGCTTGAGGAGGTGGATAAGACCAGAGGGACTCATGTGAGGTTCTCCTTTCTGATGCATAAATTTGGTGAGGTGTTCGCTGCTGCACGGTAGGAAGATGGTGATCCAGATGAGGTTGAGTTACACATGTCGTGTGTGTGGAGGTGTTATTTTCTATTTTTAGTCGGCACTCAGCTATTTGTGGACACGAGCTCCACATATACCGATGTCGCTTACCTCAGGTACTTTTTGGATTCCACACGGATCGATGAGTACAACTAAGGGGTGGCTACATTGGCGTGTTGTGCCTGATTATACAGAGCTGATGTCGTGTGTCCGTGCTTTTCTCCCGCTCAGTGGGAACTAGGTGATCGATCCTTATAGATTCTATCTTGATCTCTAGGCTGTTGAGGACATCTGCTACAACGTCTATGCTGATCACCGTTTGACGCGCCTGTTTGATGACATCTCACTATTCTTAAGATGGTTGGCATGCAGTTCGACCATCACTGTTCCATATTTGCTCGAGCGCATCATACGCAGTTCGGGTACACACAGATGATGTCTAGACACCCAGTTGTTTCTGCTCCTCTCGACTTGACTAGTATGCAGATAGAGGAAATCTATGATGACTATCAGAGGCACATGGTACTGGAATAGGCTTAGGCGACCAGAGCGTTGAGAGACTGGAGCTGTGTTGATGGCTACATCATGTGGTTCTTCACCGTCTCACACCCCTACATGATGCCCACTACAGAAGGATCGCCGCTCAGACCAACTCATTAGGAGATTTTAGAGGAGCAACAGTCTTAGTTGGACCATACTCAGGATGTCCTGCTTCGCTGTCATCAGATAGTGGAGATGGAACGAGCATGCATTGACCCTGATTTCTTCCCTGAAGGGTCTGATCGCAAGCGTATATTGGATGGGATGATTATGGTGGCAGAGGGGGAACTTATGTACCACAGGCATTGCGCCAAGACGGGTGGGATCAATGGCTGAGGACACAGACCAGGCAGTTGAGGAGGCGGTAGAGGCAGAGGAGGCATAGGCAGAAGAGATGATGGAGATGTTGTCAGACACACACAAAAGTAACTATGGTGTTTTTTTATGTACTATATTTTAATTGCAACTATGGTCCCTCTATTTTGT